>MU187429.1:7879-28390 GCA_016904865.1 Pissodes strobi | reverse complement strand
GGATTTACGAAGAGGAGAATTGAAACTATTGTAAAAGCAAAGAAAAGCGAAGAGTTTACTTTTACTGAGAAAAGAGGAATAAATAGAAAATTTTCAAAAGATGATGAAAGCTTAATCATTGAACATGTTAATTATTTTGCCAAAGAAAAAATCATTATAGTAGATCCAAAAGCGGCACAAAGATTACATAAGTCAGAATTTAAATATAAACCCATTGTTTCGAACATATCCAAATTCAAACATTACTTACCGATATTATTACGAAACTTTTAAAAGATTTTTTCCAAATATAAGCTTCCATCATCATGATACATTTGGCACCTGTGATCTTCTGCATAACAAAATAAGAAGTGATCCTAATAACAAAGAAGCGAAAGCTATATTAGACGTTTATCATCGCAAGACTGAAAAGGCAAAAGAAGTAATGAAAATTGACCCCGAAAGTTCCCAGGATTGCTGTAGATCTAGAGTAAGTTCTTTCGCTTCCTGCCCTAACACATAGTGAGATGTTTTACTTGGGACAATTCTCATGCTCCAATTTAGGCATTCACGTTGGATATAATAATATATTCTACAAGGTTTTATGGCACGAAGGGCTGTCACGGAGAGGAGGAAATACTACAAAGCTGTCAGATGTAAAATATTTAAATAAAAAATAGTTGACGATATGGAGTGATAACTGCATAGCACAAAACAAAAATAAAATTATGATATATCATTAAACTTCGAATAAATAGACCACCAAAGCGGTTCACTCGACTTCATTAATATTTCAAACTAGGATGTATGAGATTTTGAAAAGCTGGAAGTGCTTTTTTTCATTTAAAAACTAGCATTTTTCTTCTGTGTTAGAAGGTCTGGAGGTCACGTAATCTACTTATTCAGATACGTACATGTATTCACTTGTGCGAGAATTTCTATTTGCAAATAAATAAAAACAATAGCTTCCAAAGTTATTAAATGCGAGTTTTTTTTATGTCAGTGGCACACACTAAAGGGCGATCCTATGGCGCTCGATGAGCGGTATGTGTGCGAAGACGTTGATTGGCATGGTTCTTGAATAGTTGTAGGTTGTAATTAGGGAGAAGCAGATGTACTGGGAGTGAGTTCCAGAGTGATGCAGTGCGCCAGACAAAGGAGTTCTTATAAAGCGGTGTTCTAGGTGTTTCCAGTTATACGACGAACTGGTGCACTCAAAGCGTCTGTCGTGACTGTCTGAGAGGCGCTGCTGGGGGCAGGATGATGCGGGCCAAATCCCGGGAACATCTGCCCTGAAAATATCTATAAAACAAGGAAATCTCGGCCACATGTCTGCGGTGTGCCAGGCTCTCCAGATTCCGGGTCAACTCCGGGTCGCTGACGAGACGCACAGCTCTCTTCTGAATGGAATCCAGCAGCTTTAGGGTGTGCTTTAGTCCGACACCCCAGCTGTGTGAGCAATATTCTAAGCACGGTCTTATTTGCGCTTTGTAGAGCAAGAGCAACTGCTGCGGTGATACAGTTTTTGTTGCGAAATAGCGCACCAAACGTCTAGGAGGCTGATTTTGCAATGTTAGCAACGTGGTCATGCCAGGACATATTGCTGTTGACCGAGACACCCATCAGTAGTCCGATTGACGAGGATGAAGGAATGATCGGTCCTGCCCGCCGTATTGGCCCTCTTGGTAAACGTGACTGCTTGAGTCTTGGCTGCATTGGACTGGACCAAATGTCTGTCGCCCCAAGTTTGAACTTTCTCCAGGTCTTGATTAATTGCTGTAATGTGCTCCTGCCTGCGGTGATAAGTCTCAGTCGCTGGTAAAGGTTTTTCTGATCTAAATTGGGAGACAATGGTACTGTCATCTTGCAAAACTGTAAACAGGATTATTCGTTTCGGTCAGCAGGTCATTAATATAGATGAGGAACAGAGTTGATGAAAAAGTTGCGTCCTGAGGCACGCCCGCGTTAATGGTGAATGTGTCTGAGATGTGTCCATCAACTGAAACGTGCATAGATCGGTTCTTAAGGAAACTGGCAAACCAGCTGTAGAGCATCGTGTCAAACTCTGTCGAATGCCTTCGAAATATCCAACGCAATCGCTCGAGACTCTACGTAGTTCTCAATTACCCTACTCCATATATGAGTGACATAGGCCAATATATCTCCTGCCGATCTCTCTCTGCGAAAGCCGTATGTCGTATATTGACTAACAAGATTATAGAATATTTTTTAATAAAAATAGTGCTTAGATTTCTAATAAGAAACAATACAAATACGAATATTTTCTCTATATAAGATATAAGAAATGTTGCTCAAATTGAGAAAAAAAAAACGCTTGCAGATATGTAAAGTTCCAATGGATTTGATAAGACTACCCCCAAAAATCCCTTTATGGCCCCACTTATGGAGCCCGATGATACTTTTGACTTCAAAAAAGGGGCAGAGACTAGTCTGATTACAAAAATTTGCAAATTTTAAATGCTAATTGGATTGTCACAAGAAAACAATCACTCGGAGACATTCAAACTCGTGAAACATTAGGTAGCATGAAAGCTTGGAAGGCTACAAAGGTTTTCAAGGAAAATGTCTCGCTAGAAAATATTCAAAAATGACTTTACCACCATTACAATGCCAAAGAAAATTCAGCACTGAAAAAGAGAAAAAGTTATTCCCTGTTCCTTAGATTGTTATTTGACCATGTTCCACAGCCTTTTTGAGGCTTTTTTGTAATAAGTGTATTATTTTGGAATAAATGAAAGATTATCTATCTGTCTATCTCTCTATCTATGTGAGGGAAGAGAATCGGGCTTTTTTTGAAGACATCATGTTGGTTTGTAAGATTAAACTGAATATATATTTTTACATCTTTGTATGTTTATAAATAAAAATCGGTAGAAAAACAATTTTTTTTCAGATCTTCTCAAATATTAGCCCTTTTTAAAATAAAAAACAGTATGGTCCTTAGCCCACTATAAGCGAAAAATATAGTGGCACTTAGAAACTTCCAGGAGTATTCAAGTGTTTTTTATTATACTACTAAATAAAAAAAAAACTACATAAAACATAAATATAAAATATATTAATTATAGTGCATATAAAAAATAAGATATATTTTTAAATATAATATTTTAGGTTTTACAAATATTTTATCAATAACTCAAAAATTCAGGTCTTCAACTATGGTTCTCCACTTTCTGGACCATTGTCTCATACTTTCAAATCTCCTTATAATATGATAAGAGTCAAGAATTTAACAATATTCGAGATATATATTCGCTAGAAAGGAATCATCACAATTGAGACTCGTAAAAAGAAATTCAAAAGTATTATTAAAAATATATACCTATGAAATGAAAATAAATAAAATAGTATTTTATTAATGAATAAACATATAGGAGATATTTTTGATGTCGCGTTTCACATAATTAAATATACGATAATATTTTTACAGGCTGGTTTTCAACAATCTCTATTTGTCAGATTTGTCACAACTCTCACTGGTTTCTTCGTATTCACTTATATGCGAGTTTAAATATTCATAGAAGGCATTTAAAAGTACATTCTTAGAAAGCATGTTCGCGAGTCGACGAATAAGAAATATGCACCTGTCAGTTTTCCAACCAAATAAACAACATGATGCTGAATGTAACGCTCAAAAATGTTACTAATATTCGATCTCATTTACTAATATTCGGTCTCAGGAAGTTTGCCTATTTGTGCATTCCCTTCGTTTATGCTAAGGTGAATTTTCAAACACCAAAGCTCCAAGGTACCCGCCTTTCCCAGAAGAGTAGAACTTTCGTAAAAGATATTTTTTCTTTGTGCTGGTAGATCTTGTATTGTCTTTTAGGTTACTGTATACAATATATTCCTAAAATCAGCGACATTCAGATTGTTGGAAGTTAGAGATTTGTAATCGGATTGTGGTATGGTTATTTTCAATAAAATCCCACACTACCTTCATGTTATTTTTAGCTTCAAGAATATGTATATCGTTTTCCCGATTATTATTCTTCTCTAAAGCCCAGGGCTATTCATTTTTAAAATATTTTAGTTTATCCTTTGAAACCCAGTATCATTAAAACACAGTGCTCAAGGATGTCAATGTGTTTTCTCCCTTAGTTGGGTGAAACTATTCTCACATGCATCTACTAACAGCTCTATGAATTTGCTAAACTTAAGTGAAACTAATGAAATGTCTAGGTGTGCCCTTTTTTAAATAGTGAATGGTTATCACAAAGCAGAAAATGGCAAAAAGAATAACCACCAAAGAAGTATTTCATACTTCTATTTTATAATTTCGTCATCAACAAATCGATTCGTGAATTGCTTAACTTTGATCGTATCATAAATTACAATAAAAACTCAATTAACACCATCTATATAGACGTTAGCTACCTATCAATTGTCCTTGCACCCATATCATATTAATCGGTTGCAAGGAAAGCAAAACATAGAAATGTCGGCCTGCATTTTAAGAGTTAAAAGAAAAGTAAAAGGTATCGATCTCAAAGTGTATTAATCTAAGTATTTATCATCAAAATCTAAGCTAATCGACATATAAGTAATAGACCTAAAGTTAATTTTAATAAACCTTTATCCGTAATTGTTTAAGTCCATGTAAACCGTCACGTTAGAGTTTCAATTGATAGAAACGTTGTTATGCGGGCACTATAAATTTCTAAATAAAGGGTTGTTTGAACTCTGGGCATTTTAGGCCAAAGGCATTAATCTATTGTTTCGTAGAATTTAGTAAAATAGTTTCATTGATATAGCAGAGTTTATACCGTACCGAATGCGGTATAATCTGTGGAGATAGTAGGAGGCTTGATTACTGGTTACAAAAAGTTATAATAATGCTTCAGTATTACAATAAGAGAACTTTCAGCTATTTTAATATTTTATTTTTAATCATCAACGTATTATTCATATTATTTTCCTGTAGTGTATATTAGATATTTAGTAGATTAGGTTAGTATTTCATATTTTTATGCTTTAATGATCCCAATGTTCACAGCATTGCAGGTTTGAAGAAAATATCAAATATATTTATCTTATACCATTTAGTAAATATACTCTTTCTTACATCATCTAAATGACGAAGTTTAATATGGATATGTGAAATATTGATTCATCCACCAACAGATATAATTTTATTGAAATATTAATCATTCACATTAATAATAATTTCACCTGTAGCATTGCTCTCTGTTGGATCCTTTTTTTGTAGCAACGGATGCCAACCCATCAAACAAAACCGGCAGAGATTCGGATTCGAGTGTTCGCGGAATACAGACCCGGGTCAAAAGGAGACCCGAGCCTGACCCCCTGACCCCGAGCCATATTCTTCTGTAAACTTTAGTATATATAATAAACCCACAATCATAGTTTTGCAGAATATTTATAGTCTCTTTATTATATTATTCCTTAAACATCTCTCGTCATTGAAAAAAATGGGGCAGATAATATTTTAATTGATTTCCTTTCTTACGGTGAAAGTGTTTATGAAGTGAGGTGGTGATACAGACATGGTAGTCTTCGCACCCAAGTAACCCAAAGTTTACGGAATAAACATTGTCCCGGTGTTTGATGAGTGAGAAATTTGCTCCAACACTAGATATTGCTAATATAGTGTCAATTTTGTCATATTCCAAAGCAAACGAAAATTATTTTGATTGCAATTTTAACCAGTCGTATAATGTTCCTACCTGTAGTTTTTTGTATGAGCTTCTCATGTTTTTCTGTGTTTGTGTTTTAATATCTGCATGTGGTATTTGCTTATGTTATTTTATTTCCCTTTTGTAAACCGATATTTTGTGTTCCCTTTTTGATGTTATGCTTTGTATTTTTTTAATGTTTTATCTCTTTTAGGTACAATAAAGTAGTAATAGCTATACAAAACTGAATATTGTTTTTAATCTAAAATATATTCAACTTAATAGATATAATTAACTGTTAATAATAGGTACCATCGTGCCGAAAAAAAAACTGGGACAGCAAAATGTAGTTTAATCTGCCGGACTACTAGCTTGTTTTGAAGTTGTCAGTTTGATTTAATTTTGTGACTGACAAATGTGTCAAAAGAAATATATTTTTTAAAATGCCCGTGTTAACCACTGAGCAAAAAGCCATCATTTACACGCGATTGAGAGATGGACATAAAATAAGAAACATCGCAGATGAATTGGGAATTAGCAAAAATACCGTGCTGTTGGCTAAGCACAAAATTGCAGAATATGGAAGTATAGTTAGAAAAGCAGGTTCCGGTCGCCCCAAAATTTCGAATGACGGTCAACATATAGAATTAATTAATTTTTAAGAGATCATCCCTTTGAAACAGCAATAAAAGCTAAAGAAGAAACACATTTTCCTGGTTCGCCTAATACAGCTCGTAGTAGGATTCGTAGTTCGGATATAAAAAGTTGCTCTGCTACCAATAATAGTATATTATTTTATATGGAGGAAAAGTGAAACTTTTCATGGCGCGCTCGTGTTTAACAGCCGAACGGAGTGAGGCTGGTAATAGAGAACAAGCCATAAAAAGTTACTTTTCCTCCAAATAAAATATGCTGTTTTTTCTTCAAATGTCGACAAGTTAATGCAAAATCATCTCTTTTTAATAGTAATAATAATTATTATTATTAAAGATAAGTGAGTTCGCAAGGGGGCTTAGACCGGTGTCGGTGAATAGGCACAGGTTATTGCTATAGTAATGTAACATAAAGCTGTCAGTGGACACTGTCAACAAAAATTATTTTTTAAAAATTGCGTCTCCGATTGCGTTTTAATTCCGTATTGATAAGCAGTTATTGGGTAAGTTCGATTAAATAATAACCAATTTTTTCCTAAATTAGTGATTTTTAGAAATGCAGTGCACAAATTGAGTGATAAATACAAATTTTAGTTTAATAAATCTCGAGTTGTTGGCGCTTATTTAGTTGTTTGTTTGTATCTATGTTGCTATGACAACACTTTTACCTCCGCCGGCGGAAAAGTGAAAAGTAAAGCTCCGGCGGAGGAAAAACGAAACTTCACGGCCGCCTACACAGTCGTAATGACGGATTTACTGACGTTTGAAGAAAAAATATTTTTGACTGAAGCAAACAAGCAGAGAAGAATAGAATTTGCTCATGAATACATAAATGAAGGTAACATGTGGGAAAATGTAATATTTTCCGATGAAAAAACCTTTCAATCGTGCAACAATGGGAAAATCCGCGTTTACAGGCCTTCCGGTACGAGATACGATTAGAGATATACACGTAAGACACATCAAAGTGGACGCTTTTCTATAAGCATTTGGAGCTGGATTAGTGCAAAGGGCCCATTAGTTTACCAAATAGTGCAGGGAAGGCTCCATGCACCATTATATTGCAATATATTAAACCAAGTTATGATACCATCAGTCGGTGCAGTATATGGCCAAGATTTTATATTTCAACACGACAATGCTCCTATACATAAGGCCCTTATAGTTCAAAATTATTTAGAAGAAAATCATATTCGTGTTCTGCCGTGGCCTTCGAAAAGTCCCGATATCAACCCGATCGAAAACGTTTGGGGTGAAATGGTAAAATTTATGTATAAGCACAACTTCCAGTCTAGAACTCAGGATGAATTGCGCCAAAGGATAATGGAAGCATGAGGTCAAATAACGCAAGAGTATACGAGAAACCTAGTGTTAAGCATGCCACGCCGTTTGCAAGGCTTAATCGATAATAACGGTGCAAATACCAAATATTAAAAAGTATTGTTTTTATTTTCGTTACATTTTAAAACAATAAACATATACGTATTTTCATTTTTCCTCGTACTTTTACAAAAGGTACTAGTGTTATTGTTTCGGTGTTTAACCTTGTCACTTCCATGACAATAATGATAACCTATCCTCAATAGATTTTGTATACTCTTTATAGCCTAGGAGCTATTCAACAACGATAACGATTGTTGCTCAGATTTTTTTTTGTTTGCCGAAAAAAAACTGGGACAGCTAGATGTAGTTTAATCTGCCGGACTATTAGCTTGTTTTGAAGTTACCAGTTCGATTTAATGTTGTGAGTGACGGATATGTCAAAAGAAATATATTTTTTAAATTGCCCGCGTTAACCACCGAGCAAAAAGCGACTGTTTGCAAGCGTTAATCGATAATAGCTGTGCAAATACCAAATAAAAAAAATCTTGTTTTTATTTTTGTTACATTTTAAAACAATAAACATAGGTATTTTAATTTTTCCTCGTACTTTTACAAAAGGTACTAGTATTATTGTTTTGGTGTTTAACCTTTTCACTTCCATGACAACAATGATAACCTATCCTGAATAGATTTTGCATACTCTTTATAGCCTAGGAGCTATTCAACAACGAATATTTAGTTGTCCCAGATTTTTTTTTTGGGGGCTTTCTGGGTTAGAGATTCCCCCCTCAGCTCAGCAAATATTAAGCTAAAATAGAACATTTGGTTCAAAGCAAAATTGGTGGATTTAAGGTACTATTTATGTAAAAAGTAATAGCCTGGTATATTTGACAACTTCGGAACTATATCCAACTGGATGAGGGCAACTCAAAAATTTGAAGTGACTATTAGTTTACAGAGTTGACGACGTGATTAAGCACTGTTTATTTATTATTACTTTTAATTTATTTTTGTATTTTAGGACTTTAATATCGATAGTAAGTAGATTGTTAATATAGTCAGTTTTATGAAATACTAAAAATATTTTTTTAAAAGTCCTTTTTCAACATATGAAAAAGTTTTATTTTAACAAAATGGTGAAAACTTTCGAACGCAGGCTTTTTATTGTATTGTTACGCCACTGTTTCTCACAATATTGAATAGTTATTTTCTATATTAGTGTGTTAGGCTAATTTTACCAAGTGACTTATATGATAAGAGATAACACGTGAGTGCCATACAAAATTTTATCCAACAGCAGAACTATGTTATCTCAAAGGAATGTTACTTTTTTTGCTAGCAGTTTACTTAAAAGGGCTTGGTGCCATTGCTACGAATCCACAAATTATTTAGGTGTTTTTATGTGACTACGGAACCTTGATGTGCGTTTTTTTTTTAATAATAAACAACACTGTAGATATGTTCTATATTATTGTGGAGGATTTATGTTTATCTTACAAATGTTTGCCTTTTTCTCCATCTCTATGTACAATTCTTTGAAAAATAGAGCTGCTTCGGCTCTGGCTCCAGGGTGTTAACAGCACAAGTACAAGTTTAGTGACCCTAACGAAGTTGGAAAACCTAAAAGAAACTGGAAAACGGTTAACGTTTCGAGAACAAATCTGCCGTGGTTGTCAAGAACGAACACATCTAAAAATGAAAATGGCTAGTAAAAGCAAATAACGGTAAAAAGCTCCTGCAATTTGTCAAGTTTGAATTGACTTTGACAAGATGGCAATAAGAATGTCATATTGTTATGTTTAATTACTGGTTACTGGTCTCTTAGGTTAATATGCTATTAAGGTGTTATTAGGTAAATAATTAATTCTTTTGTGAGGTGTTATAATATATCTACATTTTGGCGTTATGCGTTTAGGAAGAATTCAATTATTTTTGTTAAAAATATTAGTTAATTTTCAAGTGTCCCTTATGAACATCAGCAATGTTTTGCTTAATAATAACTATCCTATTGATATCATTTAAAAATGCTTTATAGAGTGTAAACGACCAAATATTAGACAAAATCAAAATATACTCATTACCAACCTCTTTATTCCTTATATTTCTGGTTTTTCAGACAAAATAAAACAAATAGGTAATAAATTTAACATTCGTAATATTTTCAAAACAGAAAACAATCTTAGATCCAATCTAACAAAAACAAAAGCACTCAATGAAATGAAATTACTAAAAATGTTATCTATAAGATACCATGTGAATGTAACAAATTTTATACAGGTCAAACCAGTAGACCATTATCAAAAGGTACAAAGAAACATCAAACCTAGATTAAATATACACAATTCCACAAATCACATATTTGCCAACATGCATTTGATAACAATCACAGAATATAATGAAACGCTTCAAAGTATATTAGCAAAGGAACCATCATCTAAAAAACATAAAACTAAAAAAAGTGCTTTAATTTTATTAAATGAAGATGAGTGTGTGGCTTCAACTTCTGTTAGTTTTAATAACACCTGGTTACCTTTGCTAAAAAAACTCGCGTGCGTCTACCTACAGCAAATTTTCGACCTTCGGACCTGCGCATTTGGCAGCAACCCGATGTTGTTCTAATTTTTCACATCACGCGTGGCCTTCCGCTCGCTTCTCTTGCTCCATAGGCGTAACCAAACAAAACTAATCCAAACTAACCAAAGGCAATACCCAAAACCAAGAAAAAACAACTTTGGAAAATATATGAATTAGCACGTACACATGCGCGAAAGCTCAAAATTGCGGTAGATAGACGCAAATTGCTAAAAACTGAACTTGATAAGGGACACTAAAAACTTAACTAAACCTTTTGACAAAAATCATTGAAATCTTCCTAAACGCATAACACTAAATTGTAGATATATTATTATAACATTTCACAAACGAATCAGTTATTTACCTAGTAACACCTAACACCTCAATATCACACTAACCTAAAGGCCAGTAACCAGTAATTAAACGCTATGACATTATTATTGTCATCTTGTCAAAGTCAATTCAAAAATTGACAATTTGCATGAGCTTTTTACTGTTATTTGCGTTTACTAACCATTTT
The DNA here is from genome assembly GCA_016904865.1 of Pissodes strobi. Classification (NCBI taxonomy): domain Eukaryota; kingdom Metazoa; phylum Arthropoda; class Insecta; order Coleoptera; family Curculionidae; genus Pissodes; species Pissodes strobi. The sequence continues at coordinate 17,684 of MU187429.1, read as the reverse complement.
CATTTTCAGATTTGTTCGTTCTTGACAACGGGGGCAGATTTGTTTCTCGAAACGTCGACCGTTTTCTAATTTCTTTTAGGATCTTCAGATTCGTTAGGGTCCCTAAATTAGCACTTGTGCTGCTTACACCTTGGAGCCAGAGCCGAAGCGGCTCTATTTTTCAAAGAATTGTACATAGAGGTGCAGAAAAAGGCAAACATTTGTAAGATAAATAAACAACACTGTCATTAAGAAGTCAGTTAGATATTTCCGGATTTGTTAACGATAAACTGTGAATTTTTAATACCAGAATATATTTTTTAAATAAAAATGGATCAGAAATAACTACGGCAAGAAAGCATTGACATTGCAAATTTTACTGGAAAAGCCTCGTGGCGTTTACGATAAGGAGGTCAAGGTGTTGGAATGCTGGAGGAAAGTTATGCACCTTAAAGTTATAATGCCTACTTTCTTCAAGTACACAAGAAATTTCTTGCATCATCGTTATGGGCCTACTATTAAATGATTATGCCAACTCTCCAGCTTTTCAAAAACATTGACATCGGTAATTTTCCGAAATGTTTAAGCTTTTTGGAGAGCAAGGCAAAATAGCACAAGTCAAAAAATTAAAAATTCTGGAACGCAGTAATATTTTTTTGAGAGAAGCATCTGACCGTGAATTTATGGTGGTGGAAACAAATATTTAATTATGGGGATTGCGGAAGCTTGCAGTTGAGATGAACTGACTATTTTGAGTGCTGAATATGTTCAAGACAACGATTTGTATGTAATTACATTTGATTCAAAGATCAAGAGATGTCGTAGTTTCACAATAATACAGGTAAGATTTCCAGTCAATCCTGCAGATTTATGAAAAAATACATATCTTTAAGACCAAATAAAGCTACCCATAAAAGGTTTTTGTATTTTATAAAAATGGTAAGTGTACCACACAATACCATCAAAAATTGTTTCGTACTTGTACCTACAACATCCTGACATCACTGTATGAGAAGATTATCAACTACGTTAGTAGCAAAGTAGTGGCAAACATCACAACATTAAAACGACATGGAGGATGGAGATCTGCACCGGTCGCAAAAGGATATATAGACGAACCGATCAACAATAAAATTATGATTTAAAAATAATTCAGTTCCAAAATGAGTTGATGTAATCACAGTGCCTAGTTCAATCACTGAAAGCATACAAGGTTTTATCATTCCCTGGTTCGACAGAAGATGCGATAGAGCTGTAGGTAGGAAACATCCTCCAAGTACTGACAGCAAAATCAGACTGCTGAAAGTCGCAACTACTTTGACAAAGCGAGAAATGAATGCAAGCGTGTGATTAGCGAAACTATGGACAAACACAACCCCAGGATCAGAAACAAAATTTTGCAATGCCCCAGTGGCTCCAGGAATTTCTGGTCGGTAGCAAAGACAGTAAGTAATAACTTTACAAAAATGTCCCTCCCACCCTTGACAGACGAACGTGGCGTCACGGCGACTACAGCTAAAAAAAAAAAGGAAACATGTTCGCCGAGATATTTTTATCGCATTCTACCCCCAAGGGAAGGATCTCCTGATTATATCCAACATCAACACTACCATGGCAGAAGTTAAGTTTAATCACCGTGATATTCGTAAAATCCTCAAAGAGCTAGATACGCAAAAGGCATAAAGACCGAAAGGAATACCTAGTATCGTGTTGAAGAATTGCGCCATCAAACTGACACCCATTTTTGCTATCTTACCGAAAAGGGATTTCCCCATCTTCTTGGAAAGTAGCTCGAGTGCAACTTGTTGCAAAAAAGGGCAAAAAAACACGCTATCACACTATCACCCAATTACCTTGCTTTCAATGATTTTCAAAGTCATGGATATTAGCGATATCCAATACAGGTTTTGCAAAGAGAGATCGACAGGAGATATATTGGGTTATGTCACTCATATAAGGAATAGGGCAGTTGAGAACCACGGAGAATCTCGAGCGATTGCGTAGGATATTTCGAAGGCATTCGACAAAGTTTGGCATCACGGATTGTTCAACAAACTGCACTCTCATTATCTCCCTGCAGCTGGCGGCCTGCCAGTTTCCTTAAGAAGCGATATCTGCATGTTGAAGTCGATGGACACATCTCAGACACATTCACTATTAATGCGAGCGTGCCTCAGGTCGCAATACTTTCACCAACTCTGCTCGTCATCTATATTAATGGCATGCTGACCAAAACGAATAATCCTGTTTACAGTTTTGCATATGACAGTACTCTTATCTCCCAATTTGGATCAAAATAACCTTTACCAGTGACTGAGACTTATCACCGCAAACAGGAGCAGCTTACGAAAATTAATCAAGATCTGGGTGCGGCAGGAATTTACTCCAGTTAAATGCAGCAAAAACCCGAGCAGCCACGTTTACCAAGAAAGCCAATACGGCGGGCTCTGACATCATTATGGCAGGATTGACAATTCCTTCATCCTCGAAAATCGCACTATTGGTTGTTTCAGTCAACAGCAATATGTCCTGGCATGACCACGTTGCTAACATCGCAAAATCAGCCTCGCCGAAGCTTGGTGAGCTATTTCGCTACAAAAGACGGTATATACCGCCGCAGTTGCTCTTACTCTACAAAGCGCATATAAGACCTGTGCTTAGAATACACATATAGCACACCCTAACGCTTCTGGGTTCCATTCTTGCTGTGCGTCTCGTCAGCCACACGGAGTTGACCCGGGATCTGGATAGTCTGGAACATTACAGACATGTGGTCGAGATCTTCCTGTTTTATAGATATTATCACGGCAGATGTTCCCAGGATTTGGCCCGCCTCATCTCACCCCCAGCAACGTCTGTCAAACAGTCATGAACATCGCTTTACGAGGACTCCTTTATCTGGCGCACTGCATCATTGTGGAACTCACTCTCAGGACATCTGTTCCCCCATAATTATAATCTACAGCTATTTACGAACCATGTCAATCAATATCTTCGCACACACACTGCTCGTCGAGTGCCATGGGATCTGCCTTGAGTGTGTGCCACTTCCACACAAAAAAATCCATAAATTATCCCATATAGATCTTCTTGATATCTAATTCTTACACAACGTTTTCTAATGTTTTGTTTAGTCCTTATACATTCCAGGTTTTCGTAGCGTCTCATTATTTTAATGGCTGGATGGGCTTTTTAGCAGTGTTACATGTTTACGTGTAATGGGGAACTGGCTCATTTCCGCCGGGAAGGCTAGGATTTTCTATTCAAAGTTGCTTTCCATCAGCTTTCTATGAGCAAATATCTAACTATTAGGAAGCAACTGAGTTGTACCCACAGGGTGCTATTCCCTAAGCCAAATGAATCCTGATTTTTGAATATTGAAGTTATTACTCCTCTCTTTTTTAACCTAACTAATGACTTGCTTCGGCGGGTTAAAGACACTATCTTATAAAAAAGATATCTACTCAAAGTTTATAGTTTACGTGATACACAGATTAAAATTTAATTATAATATATTAATAAATTTATTACAAATTCTCTTTACTTATTTGTAAATAAATTCTTTTGAATATCAGTCAGAAAAGTATGTTCAGTTTTCAGCATCTGTAACCCCTGACGGGTTATTGATCAAAACGTGATCAAAATCTACATGCTTGTGCGGGGTTAATTGTCGAAATATTTAGAACTCGAGAAAATTAGGATGTTCTTGCAGTATGAAAAGGTTAAATTAAATCTGAAACCCTCCTCCTCCCTCCCTTGGTTGCGCCCCTGGGAATAGGACTATTATTTTATCATGAATCGGAATAACAGGAATAATATTGATTAGAACATAATGAACATTAAAAGATATCAAAGACGTTCTAAATCAAACAATTAATTTAACTTAATAGGGACGCTAGAAATTTACTGATCGACTAATCGAAACTAATTGAATAAACTTGGGAAAAAAATATAGACATAAAACTTTTACAGACATATTAACTCAGCATATAAGAATAGTTTGGGCAACTATAAGTAAAAATCTCCTAGAGGAATTTTTGAAATATTGTGAGAAATCTATGGAATACAGAAATAATTTTTGTCTCGAAAACGAAAACTTGCAACTCATGTTAAAATAACTTACTTGCACTAATTTTGACCTCATCCCGTATTCAGTCACTGACCTGAAATAACACCCTGACTACTCGATTTCATAGCATATTTGATGCTTCTTTCATCAAGCATCAAGATGAGCTTAAGTGAAATTTTTTATCTAAAGTTATGTTACAAACCGACCAGAGGAGCTCGTATTTCACTGTCTAATGTAATAATATACATAGTAAGATTTGAAAAATGGTTGCTTCGTAAGAAAGTTTTCAGTGTCCCCTTCGCCTGAACATAATATGGACACCAAATCGAGATCAATGTGTTAGATCAGTATTTTTATGTATCTAAATAATTCCAAATAACCCTCAACTATTAGCAACAATGGTAAAAAAAAATTAAAAAAAACTTGCTTTCAGGTGCTTTATCAACCTGTTATTTCACATGATCTTGATGTGTTAGATATAATGATGGTGACTCGGATGGTGAACTCTATAGGCTTAAAGGTACCCTAATTCCTTTAGTTTCGGTTAGTTTAAACATCAATAACACTTATGAGTAACAGAGAATAATCGAAAACATGGGCTCACAAATAGTTTTGTGTTTCACAAATATATTATACATTATTTCATTCAGAGTAACTTGGTCATGTCATATAGTGATGTGGCACTGGTATGGGTTTGCCATTTACGTCGCGTCGCTTTAGAGTTATCATACCCCAGGTAGCGAACATTAGCATTTATTATCAGAAGATCACGATACTTAATAATCTAAAAAGAAACTTAGACGTATAGACTTTCCTGTCTAGGCACTTTTAAACTGTAATACATTTGCAGTAAATAAGATCGATAGATTTGGAGTAACTTAGATACTTTGATAGATGCTTTAAAATTATCTCGAATACTTTTGTTAATATATGACATATGTGCTAATTTTTTATATAAATCGGTTTTTTGTTACTATCTATTATGTACTTTAGTTTTAAGCCGAACGGCGGCGGCGGTCTTCCTAGTAAATGCTAGTTTAAACCAAACCCTTCAGTCATTAGTCAAAACTAGTTTTACCTAATTAAGTCTAGTAAAGCTTAAACTTTGCTACAAATCTTTTAGTCAATTCTAACTAACCCAAACCAACTCGAAGTCGGTTAGAACTAGTTCTAATTAGGCAATGCAAAGGATGGGTCACTAACCCAAACTAATCATTACAACCATTAGATCTTAGTTAGAACCACTTTTACCGGCTTTCAGATTTTGGCGGTAACATAGGTTGGAAATAATTAGTTTTACCTGCTGCCGCTAAGACTTCTAAACCTTTTGTAATCCTAACTCCCTAAATTTTCGAAAAGTAAAAAAATATATGGTGAATATGAAAAGAGTGCACTAGTTTTGAAAAATGCAGTACATTGTTCAAATGCTAATTCTCGTTTTCCAAAAACGTACCAAACCAAACCAAAGCTAGTCCAAATTTGTGGGTATTAACTGGTTTAGTAAGAACTACTTTCACCTGTAATTTAGCCTAGTATTCGCTAAAAAGTTTGCCGAAAAGTATTTTCAACTAGAAAATTTGGCTTAGTTCATTACCTCCTTCCTACAGAAAGGCCTTCTGGCTAATATTAAAATTGCAGTAGCGTCATAACATCTAGTCAAATGCTTTTGCCATAAGAATACCATTGATTCGGAGCCAAGTAAAAGTATTGATTATTTGATCGCGCGTATACTTCCGTATTTAACGTTGGACGATGGACGACTGAAATTCCGAGTATCCGAGTCGCAACTCTTCTACGTACTGTGTATCCTTTGAAAGGATTTGTTTGAGAATTTGGCGAAAATGGCTACCCTAATAAGTGTTATTTTCTTGCATTTTTCTGAAATCGGAATTATTTATGTGCTGTTAAGTGCGTGAAATTTCGGTGTATATTTAGGTATACATTTTATATTATTAGGCGTATTTTTAAATACTTAAAACCATATATTTCGTACTTAAAGACCTGTTGCTTTTGTGCAAAACCTTAATCAGGTTTGTACTGCTCGACCAGCTGGTTTACAGCCAATATCCACTTATTCTTACAGCACAGTTCTATAGCTGAATTAAAATAATTGTGAAAACGTTTCATGCTTTTTCAAAAATCATTTTTTCTATTTTGAGTTCAAAATGATTCCATTTCGATACGCAAAAGTGTGTCGAAAAAAACCACTTTTCGACACTACTTTTGTTGACTGGTTGCTATGATATTAACAAAATTGATCAATGTCTTGACATTGAACAATTTCACTGTTGCTCACTAGCAACAATTTCGACACCGCTTTGAATAGGATTCCAACTAATCAAAAGTGATAAGATGGCCGCCCAAATTTTGGTCGCGACTAGAATAAATTCATTAAAAAAACCTGCAAAATAGAAAAAAATAGTATAAAATAAACATTTTAAAAGACATTTAGCGTACTCTCACATTAGGAAACTCCCCGCAAGCGGGTCGCTTCCTAATTTTGTGCTCGTACGAAGAAATATGGGCTTTTAAAACTAGTATCTTAATATATACTTAATATACTTACTATACTTAATATACTTAACATCTTAAAAAGCAAAAAGTAATTTCTACATTTTTCAAAAATTAAAAATATTGTCATGGACATGCATTTGCTGTCATAACAATTTCACTAGTACTGTCAATAGTTGTACTAGTTTTGAAAATGTAAATGTACAGGGTGTTTAATTAGGAGTGACCACAGCACATATCTTGAAAACTACTAGGCATAATCATTCTACATTTCTCCGAAAATGACACCAGTATCATGATTTTGATAACTTCTAGCTTCGTTGGAAAATGTTCACAATTCTGCATCATTTTAGTCGAAGGTTCATTAGCGTACCGAAAATGATAAAAGTTAACCTTAGGCTAAAATGGTGCAGAATTGTTCAAGCTTCTTAATGATTTTTACCAACGGTGAATCTTGTTGCAGCAATTTTCAGAGAAATTTAGAATATTAAATGCGAAACTAATTTCTAGGATTTTTTCATGGGCACTTTAGTAATGAAAGTTCATTCCCAAATGTTTTTATCCCAGTATGTTCGGAGATATGTTCGCTGGTCACCTTTAATCAAACACAAAAGCTTTAATACAAGCCGGATGGAACCATCGCGCGACTCATCATTAAATAAATAGTTGGGCCATTCATTTCGACACCAATTAACAGGGTTCTTTTCCAAAATTTCTATGCCCAATATTTTCCGAGATATTTCTGATGGTCACCTTTAATGTAACACGGCAAATACAAGCCGGATGGAATCATCCCGCGACTCATCATTGAATAAACAGTTGGGTCTTTCATTTCGACCCCAATTAACATGGTTTCTGGGAAAATTTAGTTTTGCTCTTCAGTGTGCTGATGTTAGTGTAAGAAATTTCTAGGTCGAATGTTAATTGCATGTAACCGATTCCTAACAGTTTCTGAGTAAACTTAGATTGTAGGAGTTTCCTACATTATATTTTTCATTTGGATTGTATCAAGGGTTCGCTGGCGACGGATTAAACTTTGCTGTACATTAAGATTCCGAATATCTAAGAGTGTTTATAACTCGTTTATGGCAAAGGTATTTTATTAACAGTTTTGCCATATCCTATCAGGTAGTCAGAGAAAAGCACTGCATCCTTGATACAACCCAAATAAAAACATGATGGAAGGAACTCCTGCAATTTAGGTTTCCTCACAATCTGTTAGGAATTGGTTACATTGATCTCGCAGACCTAGAAATGTCTCGCACTAACACCAGCACACTGAGGAGCAAACCATGTTAATTGGGGTCGAAATTAATGGCCCAACTGTTTATATCATGATTAGTGGCGCGAAGATAGAAGATGCGTTTGGAAAAGTTGTGATCTAAAATTTCGGTAATGGTAAAACACGAGCCATTTGGATGGAAATTCAAGAAACAGCAGGAAATAATTTATCATTTAATGGAACAGTAACTAGCGAAAATTGCCTTGATGCAGTTGTGATACCAATTATTCACTTTGCTGAAAATGCTGGAGACGAATTTGTCTACACTTCCGATAACAGGAGGCCGTAGGGCAACATCTTTTTTGAGATAAATCAGTCACCAAAGCGTGTTGGCCTGCACGCTCATTAGAGTGTAATCGCAACAAACATTTATGAGATTACTTAAAATGGATTATACTCGAGGAGCCAGGGGTGGCCGTATGCGTACCTATAATGATTATGGGTATGCATACGGCCACCCCCGGCCCCTCGAAATCTGGAAGAACTAAAAATTATACCTACCCAAGAATGGAATGCTGTTCCTCGATATTTCATTGAAGGTCGTAAAGGATGCGAGACAGCTATTTAGTCTTTATTTTTTTTTTATGGCAGTGGCACACACACTAAAGGTAGATCCTATGGCGCTCGACGAGCGGTGTGTGTGCGAAGATGTTGATTGACCCGGTTCTTGAATATTTGTAGGTTGTAATTAGTGGCAAACAGATGTCCTGGAAGTGAGTTCCACAGTGATGCAGTGCGCGGCGAATTCGCCCCTCTCTGAGATTCGAGTTGGTTCGTCTACAAGTTGAGTAAGCCCGCAGCTGATGGCAAATGCTTCAGCCTCTCTACCTTCGTTGTCGGTCTTGTTGTGATGTTTGAGCCAGTTGGTGTTGTGGGCATTGAAGTCTCCCAGAACGATTATTTCTGAACTGGGGTGATCGACCTGTATTGAGTCCAAGGTGGTAGCTAGTGTTGAGAAAAAGCTTTGGTAGGCTCTATCGCTCGGAGGGCGATAGAGACAACATATAAACTTGGTTAATCCCTTGGCGGTGAACTTGAGCCACATGACGTCAAGGTTGTTCGGTTCGAGTGTTTCCTCGCGGTGACATGAAAGGTCGCTTCGGACAAAAAGGCATATTCCGAACTTATATCTAAATCGGGTATGTAAGTCGTAACCAGGATAGAGGTAGTTCACTGTTGTTGTTGTAGAACATACTTGTGTTTCTGTAAGGGCTAATATGTGTGGTCTATTTGCTTGTAGATGTTGGTGTACCGAATTTATGTTTGTATTTAGGCCTCTTATGTTGCAGAAATCTATTCTAAATTGGTTCGGTATCTTTGCTGTCTGTGAAATGCGGAATGAAGGGCTCCCAGGGCCACCCAGCGCCCGGAGATCCGAATGGCCGGGGAGTTTACCTCCGGAATATTTTGATCCTGGAAGCACCATCATGTCCATATATTCCTACTGTGAAACCCGGGACCACCAGCGCGGAAGCGGAACGTGATTTGGGAAAACCACTTAGCGCTCCCCAATTCTGGTGGGGTGGTCTTTCACCGGACGATGCGAGTAGGCTTATGCATCTACCACCTAGGGCCGCTTCCACTCGAAGCATCGGCCTCAGACTCATTCCTTCGGCGGTCTCTAGTCTGACAGGGGTAAAAATGGGGTTTGTTGGATCACTCCCCAGTGATCAGCTCCAGACTTTGTACTTTGGTGTTCTCCAGCCTGGAGGAGGACGATGGGATTTGATGGGCCACATCCCGTGGCAACTCGGAATGGCGGGGGCGTCACTCCCCGTAATCAAACTCCTCTCACCAGTTTGACGTTCCTGCCAGCCAATACAATGCAGCCCCTCTTGTCACAAACTGTCATTGATCGGCTCCAGACTTTGTACTTTGATGTTCTCCAGCCTGGGGGAGGACGATGGGATTTGATGGGCCATATCCCATGGCAACTCGGAATGGCGGGGGCGTCACTCCCCGTA
>MU187428.1:51540-74702 GCA_016904865.1 Pissodes strobi | reverse complement strand
TAATATATACACATGTTATGCCATCAAATATTAATTATCAATGAGTATGAAATATATAATGGTACAAATTATGTTAATGACAATATTATAAGTTTCATTTTACCGACCTGTAATGACATGTTGCAACACAGAAGCAAAAGAATTCACCAAAATAAACCGTACACTCCGCTGGCTTCTGACTCTCCATTTTTCGTTCTCCAGCAATACCTTTCGGATCTCCTCCAAAAAACCTCACAAAAACTCGACTTCAATTTATGACTTGATTTATCCTTTATATGTATAAAGGGTGTCTCAAAATATACACATATATAGGGTGTCTCAAAAATTATTGTATCAGGTCTAATGAAATAGTATTTTAAAGAGGTGGGTTATCTCAGTATATAAATGATTTTTGATCAACTGCATATTTTTGATTAGAAGATAAATATTGATACATAAAAACGTAGTCATACACAAATAACCAAACTCAGATATGTTTTAGCTATTGGCATTAGGCAAATAAAGATATGAAAAAAATTAACGAAGCCGTTTTGTAAAAATAAATAGAAAAAAAAATTAATTGCTCACCCTATATAAAAATAAAAACATATATAGTACAAATCTATAAACGTAAGGACGAGTTTATGGTTTCTATAGCCCATGAAGCAGTATAGTATCCACTTCTTGAAATGCATCATTTAAAACGAACATTGTCATGACCATGTCAGTTATTTGGCATTGGTGCAATATTCTTAAACCTAAAAAATTCGTATCTCAGAAAGAAGATATAGCAGGCTCATAAACTTACTTTAAGTATTTTACACGGATTCATACAATCATGCTATGAAGTAAAAAAAAATTGTGGTCTTATATGTATCGTAAACGTAAGTCAAAATATCGATATTTTTGGCTAACTCCCGTATACTAACTGCAATGTTCTTACTTACAAAATTAATTTTAAACATATAAACTGCATCTATTTAAACTAATCCACATCTTATAATTATTAGTCTATATAGAAATAACTTTTTTTATATGAAACCACCCTTGTTTGGCATTTTTCCGGACTTTAAAAGCTTATATCTCAGAAACTAGTCATACAAACCGATTTAAACTTGCACTTTTTTTAACCTCACTCGGCACTACAACATACCAAAAAACTATTAAATTCCACCGAGATCCAAATTACTAGAGGTTCCGTGCGGGGTCCTTTGCACAACCGGTAGTTGAAGGTAGAGAGTAGAGAAGAATATACGGGGGCCTGTTTTAAGATTTTAGCAAGGTCCTTGAGCCAATATCTACATTGATTTTCATCGAATACTGTTCAAAAACCATTTTTGAACACGTCTTCAAATCTAACGATTTAAGTTTTGTACAATTTAACATTCCACGCCACTGTCCTCGCATTCCAAACAAATTAAAATACATGCGATACTACTAGCGCCATCTGTTGTAACCACGTAATCTGAAACTGACCGCATATCCTACGCTATCTGACCAATCATAGCGCTTCCCGCTATACCCCGGCGACCGAGTCGACCAATCACTGTCTCTTAACGGAGGTAATCAAGTTAGCTCCTAAATTCATGATCTTTAAGAATCAATTGTTATAAAAATTAGTTAACGTATTTCGACCGGATTTGTATTAAAATTCATAATGTTAATTTAGACAATCGCTGACGTAAAGGTTTACATAACTTCTCAGTATTTACATTATTCTCACTTTCTATTTCCGGAGAAGGGGCGTTAACAACTTCTTCAAGTTGATCTAGTTCCCACGTTCTAGAGAGGAGTCGTGTCTTGTACCCCAGCCATGTAAGTCGCAAAAAGCGCACCAGCCGGCTGGCGCTAGCCGCCATGCCGGGAAGTTTTCACGTTTTAAGACCTCATAACTTCTCTAGTTCGTTACTTAAGTGACATAGTGATATTCCAGCATAATCATCTTTATATCAAGCCTACAATAAGGTATTTATCGGTAACCTAACTGCCGTTATTCTCACGCCGAGCAATGGCGTCCCAATTGGTCTCATCCATGGGAGTTCTACAATCGAGCCCTGTCTCAAACCACACTCAATCGAGCATAGTCTCTTAATCTCAAACGAACATGTTTACAATCACATTCTCACAAAGCCTACAAAAAGGTATTTTTCGGCATCTTTACTGCCATTATGGAGACCCACTGATCTCTAGTTCTCTAAGGCTGTACCATGCGCAGTACAGTCCCCAATGGTCTTGCCCATGGGACATTCTATATTACCAGTATACCACTGGATTGCTATACTCTTGCCTTATTCTAATATAAGGATTACTCTGCAGTCTGCACTAGTCTGCATACCTACTCATGCCTTATTCTCATATAAGGATTAAACGGCACTAGTCTGCCAATATACCCAAGCTATCACAAGGCTACATCCCATACGCGGATTTCAGCTTACCTATGCTACCTGCATAGCATACTTAATAATCATTCATGCGTGTACCAAGAAGCCGCATTCAAAATCATTCATGCGTGTACCAATAAGCCGCATTCACAAGGCATTCATGTCATGCCATATGCACTAACTGCATACCAGAGTCAAACCACTACATTCCAGTCATTCTTGTTTGCAAGAAATCGAGCTACATTGTACATAGAAGCTAGCAATAATACGCCTAGCAAGTGTTTTTCAAAGTGACTTTCCCCCAGTGTTTGAAGATAAAATACTGAACATTGAACGTTTCTCGTCAATGGTGTTCATAGTGTACATATTAGCTTTTAGGTGGACTTTAAGGTAATATTAATCCTGTTATTATTGCTTGTATATTATTTTATTTCATGTCAAAGCTAAATCAACTAACAAAGTTGATACTGTTGATAAGTAGTTGTTCCACAGGAACTCTAACAGACATTTAACTGTACATCGTTTCAAGGTTATGTTTATAACCATACATTAGTTTAGTACTACAACTGTTTACGCAATGCTTTAGTTTTTAAGAGTATTATTTATGTCATATTTTTCAAGGTCGAAATTTGCCTCGACTGATAATGTTCATATCGTAGCACTGACTACGTACAATTATTCAGTGTTTATATTTTGTGTATTTATGAGCTTCTAGTTATTTTCAAGTAAAGTAACTTATTAAAATATTCATATAATGCTAAAGCTTTTTGTTTTATTTACAAAATGACTTTAGAACTAGCCCTATGGTAAATTTCAGTGCCTAAGACCACATCCCTGTTTGATTCAGAAAATAGGACTAAATCAAATACATAGAATAACAACCGGTTTTTCTTGTCACTGTACTAGGGTTTTCAACCTATTGCCACTTGCTATGAAAATTTTAACCTTCTGAAGTTTCAGATCAAACATAAATAAATGTTAAGAAGTCTGATAACACCTCCTCCGGCAGTTTCCATATAAATTGTTCACATTCACTGAACGCGAGGAACTGCATGCCGTAACAAGGGACTTCCTCGATAGAAGAAGGACTCTACAACTAGCTGAAGATAGCCCAATCAAAAAATCAGCAAAAAAACTGGACTGCTAGTTAGATGTAGCCAAGAAAACAGAAAAACCTGTCCGTAGGATCCTGTGGAACATCAATATATTCAATGTTTCGCATATAACTTATAACCAAAAAAACATTGGCACTAATGAAAATAATTAAGTACAATATAAATGGAAAAATCGGAGAAAAAAATCAATATTTTATTTGTAAAAGGATCTGTTACTTGCTTAACGCTGGTATCGCTAGGCTGCTTCAAAAGACGAACGAGAAGGTCTCTGTAACGAAAATTAAAAACGGAATTAGAGTCGATTTACATGACTCCTCAAAATGGATGTTACTCAAAGAGGAAGAAACCAAATCAACTCACCTGACAAACGACAGTATTAACCCATTAAGGAATGTGCTTCAGGCACCCAACAACCAACTAACTAAAGGTAAGATATAAGTAAGGGCTGAAACTCATAAATGGGTCAAGTGGACAGGCCCACAAGGGTAAAATCTACCAAAAACCTTCACCACGACACCAACACCGCTACTCAAACGGCAAACTGACGTAGAGTGACGTACGCGAAACTTCCCGGACGCAAAGTGCTCAAATTCCCACTTCAAGGATTACGACTGACCAATCGAAACACGGCCTGCGCGTTACATGTAACATGTAACATGTTAGTTACAAATAAAAGCGTAGAAGAGAGTTAGCCAAAAGGAAATACTTATTCCGCCCGTCATTTATTAAGAGAAACGTGTCACAAATAAATCTCAATTCCCGCGTTGTCAGAAGATCCTTGAATGGCAGCGCTACGTTCTCAAAATCGGTACTCGTTAATATCGTTAACTATTGATTTAAACCAAAGACGAAATCTAAGTGAAAGAAGAAACCAAGGCGTTATCGATCTTAAATTAAACGAGTAGAACACCACAATCCAACATCGATCGTCACTTTACCCTCGGGCGGCGGAAGTCACCACGCGAATAAATAATCTCACTTGGATCGACATTATCAAACATTATGGCGATTCTTGACTTTTCGGTGAATAAATAAATTAACTCGAAAATCTGGCCCGTCACAATGCTCCAATAAACTTCTTATGTTATCTCTTGATTCACGTCTTGTTGTATGCTTAAACTGCTAAAAATAAATGCCAATTGGGTTGACAGGATGGCAGGTGACGCGACACGTGGTCTAGATGCTGCGTTGCTGCATAAAGTAATAGATTTACGGTACATAGTAAATTTGTATTGTTTTTTGCTCGATTCCTCTCGCTAGGCCCCAGCCTCCTCATGGTCCTAATCGGTATCTTACTCCGGCATGGATATATTTTACCTTAGATATAAACCATATGTTTTATAATATTTCTAGTTCTTATTAAATAGACAGTACTAATAATTTGTACAGCGAAGTTCGATTTATCAGAAAACTGTCCAATCTCGCTTATATTGCTTAACTTTAGAATTTGTGTAATTTACAAATATCAATAACTTTCATTCTATTAATAAGCACGTCTACTAGTGTAATATATTCTCTCCTAATATATGGTAACGAAGACAGGTATTAATTTAGTGCAAGTTTCGATCTTAATTAATCATTACGCAGCTATTCAGAACAACAAGCGGTGACGGCAGTAAATCTTATTCTACCTCACTTAATTTTAACTTCGAACAGATATATAGCCACATTGTTTTCAAATTGATTTGCATCAAATTTGCGACAAAATACACGTCGCGTCGCACGTCGCGGAGAAATGATCGCAACTTAATAAGACCTTTAATTTGAATTAAGCTACGTGCCTTAGAATATTATTCTACGTGGTATTAAGGCAAATTTATTGTTTTGTCATTAATAGTTATTTATGGTACTAGTGTGTTATGTTGAAAATAAGTCACACGAGAAAAAGTTATACCACAGCTTATTCACTAACCAGCTAGCCATCTTGCGGCGGTATCCTTTGATTTGGGAAAGTCAGGTTGTTTCCATCGATTCGTGCCGTGGTGGGAGAAAGCTACGCTCGCGCCGCTTCGTGGCGATAAGCGCGACAGGACCGCACTCGAGGTATTTTATAACTAAATATTCACATAATAATTACAAGATCAGTCGACTTACCTGTAAGGAAGATCGATCCGAATTATCCGAGCATCTCCGCCGTCCCTCATTACACTTTGTAGTATACAACTTTTTCCCAATCGGTACAATTTTTAAAGAAGTTATCTAAAAACATGGTGATTCAGCCGACCCTGGCTAGCCGCTCTAGCTCATCGCCTTGATGCGTCATTACAATTTTGGTTCGTGAGATTTTTGATTACATTGCATTTGGGGTGATAGGGAGAAGGTAAGGACTGGGTGGGTTTGTAATGAGGGACGGCGGAGATGCTCGGATAATTCCGATCGATCTTCCTTACAGGTAAGTCGATTGATCTTGTAATTATCCTTCACATCTCCGCCGTCCCTCATTACACTTTGTAGATGTTTAAAGTATTTGCGATGTAATCTACATTAACTGAAAACTGCGATTTTTGTGTAGTTCTAGATTTGTAAGGCCCTTTTTATAAACTAAAATTCAAATTTATAACCATTAGATTTAATAACACACATTATGAAGGTACATATATCATGTTTGACGCTTAACTGATATTAACCTTTAACTTATTTTTAATACTATACCAATATTCTTATGTAATAAGATAACAAGTTGGTAAGTAAGTTATAATTCTAGCTTAATATTTATATGATTCCTTAGAAATTATGGTTCAATAAACAAGACGCAAATCCAGTGGGATTACCCACGCCAAGTTTGTTATAGAATTTTGAGAATACTTTTGATTTTTCTGTCGAGCCAGCTGTCTTCTGAATGGTTTGTAATGTAACTCCCATTCTTTGAGCTGCTGAAGTTGCCCCGTGTCGCGTGCTGTGTGCCCCAAAGATTTTCTTGTTTATACTGCTAGCTTTTAGTATTAACTTGACCCATCTGCTAATGGTTTGACTGCTGTCTGGGTGATAGGGCTTTTTGTGAGTGAGTATTAAATTTTTTTTGGTTTTGCTACTTGTGGTATCGATTGCATCTGCAAATGCAACGATCTATTGGCATATTTACAGTATCTGTGAATGCCGTAATTTCTGTTTTTGAACAGAAAAATAGGTATGTTCACTAGCTGCAACTGCAATTGCAGACAGTGGAGGGTACGATCGATTGTATCTCCTAATACAACGAACTATTCACCTTTTATTGACTGGTAGCACCCTTTTTCCTTTTGTGCGTTCTATGTAAGTCTCTAATAGTGTGGCTATACATAGTTCAGGTTGATTAGTAGAATAAGGTAATATCAAATTAGGTTGAAGCCTGTTTAAGCCACTTGCTTTTATTTTATCCGGGAATCTGATTTCAATTATGTATTCATATTTAAAAATATTGCCTAGTTTTACTTCCGGGTTTTCCGTGATTTGTGTGCCGTTATTATGTATTAAGAGTGTTACTAGCTTTAAAGTTAGATTTGAAGATTTTAGGATTCGTGAGGGTACATGCTGTTTAAGCTCTGTAGAACTGGGTAGGAATCCCAAGTAATTCAGTATTTTGGTTTTGGAGGTCTTATGTTAAATGTTCCATTGAGAAAACCTTTTTATAACCGCTTCGTCTTTTGTTTAATATTCAATATTGGAGAAAGTGCAGATTTGTGTGAGTTCATAGTAGAGTAGGAAGACAATTGAATGTTTAGGAGCTCAAGAATAAGTTTACGGTTTTGTTATATATTTGTTGGCGCTTAGAACAACAGAAATTCCCCTGTTTATTGTAAGTATTTCCGTATTGTTTGAGGGCGCTATCTGTCAATGAAGAAATAATCACTTTTATGGCTTCACTAGGTACGCTTTTGTTATAGAAAACCTCTCCTGACAATGTGGAAGTTCCATCATTTTTTTTTATTGCTGATTTCGATAGCCCATGAAAAACAAATGAACACGCGTTTTTTATTTTTTCCATAAGCCGAAAAATGAGGCAGATACAACGCCTTGTGCTTATGACGACATAATACACATGAATTATAATTGTTACGTCACACCATGCATAGTATATCTATATATACAAAACTAAACTGGTATAGCTCTTGTAGTATTCATCTTTAGTGGAAAATAAAGAAAAACGTATCGATTCCTTCTTCACTGTTCTATAGTTTGCAATAAAAAATAATCAGTTTAATTTCTCAGGAAACTTCCTAATTTCCCTACAGCCATGGTTGTTTCTCTCTGCAAGGAGATGTAAGTATTTTCCAGAGTAAAAGATAATAGACTGTTCTGCCAGTAGGCCCCTTTTCTCTTGTATAAACCCCAAAAATGAGCATGGTTGCGCGCTTTTTTCAGAATTTATATAAAACCTAAATCTTGTAATGTTTGTGTAATTTTATTTATACTTTTAAGCAATTCTCTGTTGAATTACCAATAACTAGCCAATGGTCTAAGTAGAGTACAGTTTTTATACCCTTTAATTCTACATATCTTTCAACTGGTTTCAGGTTTGTGAAAAGATATGGAGCTGTACACAAACCAAATGAAACACAATTAAAATGGTATAGTACGTTGCAAAAAACAAATCTTAACAACTTTTTTGACTACTGTGCATAGGGATAAGGAAATATGCATCTTTAAGATCAGTTTTCGCCAAGAATGCGTATTTTGAAATTAAATTTTTTGCCGTCCTATGTAGTCTTCTACTTTGCTAACCGGAGTGGTGTCCTATTGAAAGGGATTTTATAATCCGGTATCCACTCTATTATTGAACTGTTTACTAGTGTTTACCTTTAATTTCTGCCAATTTTGAACGTATAATTCTAGTTCAGACGGTTGGCTAATTAAATTATTGAAAGGGAGGGTAAGGCACTAATCCCACGGACTATAGTTGTTTCTGTAATTGATACAGTAGTTGTCTTGGCAGGATTTAGTACTCTCTTCGAGATTTAATTTTGATGATCTGAGAACATTGCAGCTGGCAGCTGGTGGATACTTCTCTATCATACTGTTTTTTTTTATCTTTAAGTCTTGATTCGGATAAGTTATTTCTTCAGCTAGCGTGAGAGGATCTTCTAATGCATCTGCAAATGCAAAAGAATTTCCTTGGTTTTGCTACTTATGATATCGATTGCATCTGCAAATGCAACGATCTATTAGCCTATTTACAGCATCTGCAAATGCTGCAATTTCTGTTTTTGAACAGAAAAATAGGTTCATAAATATGTTCACTACCTGCAACTGCAATTGCAGACAGTGCGTACGTTCGATTGTATCTGCTAATATACAACGAACTATTCACCTTTTTGCTTGCTGCTTAACCCTGGTTATGCTTTCGACTGCATCTGCAAATGCAACGATTTTTTAGCATATTTACAGTATCTGCAAATACTGTAATTTCTGTTTTGAATAGAAACCAAGAGTGTAATAATTCGCTACCTCCAATGCAATGATTTTGTGTAAGAGGGTTGCAATAGTATCGTGGTTATTTGTTTTTGTATCTGCAAATATATAGCACTATACCGTTTTATTTTTGTCAGTACATATTACATCGGCAAATGTAGGGATATAGTGTGCCTCTAACTATTCTTACATAATATACCTACTGGGGTGGAGGCTGTTGGAGGCCCTTCACATCTGCAAATGTGAAGGTCAATTTTAGTTAAAGTTATTGGCATCTCCAAATGCGAATTTGTAAATAGGTACTATTTTTATTATTTATTAACATCGCCTGCAAGCAATGTTTACTCCAAATTTTTCCCTCACTGGTCGGCTCATATCAGCACGAATTGTTTTAAAATAATGCGTTCCGGTATTACATTGCTTCGACAAAGCCGAATGATAACATTCCGATAAATTTATGACGAGCGGCTAAATCCCAAGTTGCAATCCAAAATACTGCGCGCGATGTGACACGAATCCATGTCTACGTCCTAGCAAAATTTCTATTAATTTACCTTTTTCCCTTAATTTTGGGTTAGCCTTGGGTTAGTTTTGGTTAGCACTTTTAGTTCTTGTTGGTTGAGCCCCCGTTGTGAGCAAAGCGAACGGAGGGCCATGCAAAGCTATAATAATACCCAACTTGGGATTTAGTCGCTCGTAAATTATGAGTCAGCTTGCCTTTGTGGCTAGTTTTTAGGGGTTTTGAAAATTATTTATTAAACGTGATAATACGAAGGCATTATAACCATTTGTTTCTATTTTTCATATTCCTTTATATGGTATAAACGTTTTATTCTATGTAAAACATTAATAAATATGCAGGCCGACCGGTATATATTTCCTTAGTCAGCCTTGATTGTGTTATGTAAACACTTTTTGTGATTGAATAGTATTTCTTTCGTAGGATGTACGATTAAACGATATTACTAGAGAACGGTTCGAATAGCTCGTATCGTTAACTGTTGCTTATTACTGATATTCATTTCGATATAATATATTTCAATTCCGAATATATTGTTTGATTCTGTGTAATTGTACACAGACGACAAATGTAACAATGTTTTGTCATGCCCTCGTATATAAATAACAGTTTGCTAGTATAATTCAAACCGCAGTGTTTTCCATTTTAATTTTATTAAGTAAAAAATTAAGGGTTACAAGTGTCATATTTATTCATAATACCATAGTTTACTTTGATAATACTACAGTTTAGTATTATACACAATACACATTTTGCTTTTATACGAGAGATAGTTTCTGTTTTTATATATTTAAGATAACCAGTTATTTATGTATATTTGAAATTTTGGCATATAATCAATCTTATATGGACTCACCCCCTGATTCGCTTCTTCCGATGAATATTGCCCCCCTTTTTTCGCCTTCTTTGCGAGCAAGACGTATCACTAACACATTCACTATACTAGAATACGATTTCTAGGCATTTTTCTTCTTAAAACCAAAAGAAAGAACCGATTTACGGATTCTTGCTTCTCACCGATCGGTACAAAATTGTAATGACGCATCAAGGCGATGTACTCGAGCGGCTAGCCAGGGTCGGCTGAATCACCATGTTTTTAGATGACTTCTTTAAAAATTATACCGATTGGGAAAAAGTTGTATACTACAAAGTGTAATGAGGGACGGCGGAGATGCGAAGGATAATTGTAGACAGCAATAAAAACAAACGCTGATAAATTAGTATATATTAAAAAAAGCGAAACACATACGCATAGAAATAAAACATAATTTAATTTTAAATTCACATAGCAAAATCACAGCAAAAAAGTGTGAAATGCGACTTATCTACTACTGTCTTACATGGAAAAATCTTTACATAATATTATGTATAGCAGTATAGGTACTTTTTTCAATATAATTCATAAAACATCGTGTACTATACAAAATGCTTTTTCACGATTGAGAAAATAGTATATTATGTAACCAGTAGGAAAAAGCAAAACATTCCTGGATGACTGGGGTAATTGCAATACGGGAGTGAATGTGCTTATCCTACGAGTTGCATATACTATTTTTTATCTGATCGGAATTAATTAGAATACGTGTGTATAAAAATAGAGCCAAATGTTACTCTAAATGAAAACGGTGATTTAGATTTAAACTCAACATAATATCAAGTTTTGAATCGAGCGAGCTTGAAGTTCGTAACTACGGAAACTACAGTTAAATGTTACTTTTGATAGACATCAGATCTGACATGGACGGCAATGTTATATTCCCATCCTAAGACGGAAATGTTATATTCCCGGACAGTTATTGCCTATTACCATAGTGTTATTGCATGTTGCCAAGCAACGAATACAATCATGACTTTTGCGCCGAGAAAACACATCGGAGAGGTGTAGTTTTTCGTCCGATCGGATAAAAAAAACATAAGTGCCAAGTGCATAGAATTAGCTTAAGAATGTTATTAAAGTTATTGATTTTTTATCCGATCGGACGAAAAACGACACCTTTCTGATGTGTTTTCTTGCCGCAAAAGTCATGATTCCAGTATATTGTATTCGTTGCTTGGCAACATGCAATAACTGTACAAGAATAGAAAATAACTGTCCGGGAATATAACATTTCCGTCCTAGGCCAGGAATGTAACATTTCTGTCATATTCAAACGCCTTGTTTGTCAGATCTGACGTCTATCAAAAGTAACATTTAGCTGTAGTTTCCGTAGCTACCTAATAAACTTCAAGCTCGCTCGATTCAAAACTTGATATTATGTTGAGTTTAAATTTATATATGCAAACAGCAAGCAGGCCTACCGGTAGGTTTTGCCTGATCACCTTAAATTTTGCCTGCACAGCTTTTTAGGTTTTTTTTTTTGTCAAGTGGGACTTGAATACCCATGCATTGGTGGCGCATAACTATCATAACTTTTGTACCCATTGACCGAGTTTGATTAAATATAGCCTATGGACTGCTCAAGACTCCAGAGAATAGACACAAAGATTCCGGAAATTGCATTTTTGAATATTAATTACTGTCATATTAACCTCCCAAGAATCTTTCAAAAGTTTTCAATGTACAGATTCGAATTTTATATAAAATCCAATGTGAAGTTATAAATGCTATACAAAAATATTAACAAATAATGTTTTGAACCAAAGCAACAGGTTTTTTTTTTGTGAATTTTACGTTTATATATGGTATCTGATTTAAAACACTAGCCAGAATTTGTCAAAAACTAGTACAAATTTGAAAAAAAAAATAACATTAAACATGTTGATTTAGTCTGCTCGCGATGTTGAATAAACATCTACCTATTAATGATTGATTAAATAGGCGAAAGTAAGTCGAGTGATACCTCGTCAAAATCTCCTTTAATTTTCTATTTCTATTGTTGAAATCGAGCGATTAATTTTTGACCCATTTGCTTTAATGTGATCTGAAATAACCATATACTCTTAGTATTTTTTTACCTTGAAATCATCATAAAATATTTTGTTAAAGATCTGTGGCATTCACCTAATTCACCCTGTCAGAAAAGCAATTCAGCCCTAAAATTATAAGGAAGAAGTTTTTTGGTATTTACAAATTCTAGGGTACATTTTAAATGAAACCCCCCTGCATAGAAAAATATGTACCATTTTAGCTACTTGATCATTAAAAAATATATATTTGTACCTTTAATAAAGACAAAATCTTTAATTCTCCAACTTTAAAACTATTTTTGGCCCCTGTCATGCTGCACTGCTCTGCAAGGGAGTTTGCATACACCACCGTCCCCAGCATTCTCCTGATTAGTTTGGGGATTGTGCCGCCACCCACCAAAAATTGGACCACACTGTACATAGCCTATAATAATAATAATAAAATCATTATGCACAACTATTACATCGTATATTAAAGGCATTTAATGTTTGTGGCAATATAGAGTCAATCGGGGTTAATATGATACAAAAATATAAACTTTACATTTTAACTCCTAAACTTTGAGCCAAAATCTGTTGTAATTTTAGTTGATTTACAGATTAAAAAAACCCAGACCTCAAAATTTAAATTGATTATAAAGATTTTATGAAATTTTTTCTTATACATTTATGACAATTTTGACATTTTCAGAAAAAAAAAACAGCTAAAAGTACAATATAACTTTTGCCTCTTTGCAAGAGTGTAAACAATAAGCCCCAACCAGTTTTAGGTGACACATAAAGCTTAGTTCTTACTGATTTTAAACCTGTGTTAGTCGCGAGGTTAATCGTTACAATGCTAGTTGAACGTTTTATGAAATTTTGTACAAAATGATACATAAAAGAATATTATTAACCCATTTTACCAAATTTTGATATGTTAGACAGCTGGTCAAAACACAATGATAATTTACATCTTTAATTCACAATTTTTGAAGTTAAAATCCACAAAATTAAATACAAGTGTTTACCCATGTTCAGAACTCGTAATTCTTAAATTAAACATGTAAAAGTTAAAATAAATCAATAATTAGGTTTGTGTTTATCAATTAGATATGTGAATTATCCATTGTGTTGTTGGGTAAACCAGCCTTAAGAAGCTAATAAATAACTAAGCATGCTAATAGATTTAGGTACCTAAGAAACATATTGTAAAGATTCCGAGCCCTAATACAGACCCCCCTTTTTTTCAAACAGTAGCGGCTTTTAAACAAAAATTCCCTTTGGTGTAAATTTAAGTTAATGTGTATCAACTGTAGCTCTGAACACATGCCCAAATTCCGAATAGTGCCCAGTTTGTAGTGACTCAAAATACACGTGGGGTCACTTTCGAGTAACGTATTTGATCGGTCGCCTATACTTTATTTTAATAATATCTTATTAAATTTTGCTTTCAATGATGTCCTATATCTGAATGAACTATTATTCCAACTAATCGCTCCTTTATTTTCTCCACTTTTTGTCTGTTTTAAAATAAAGGTTCATAAATATAGTATTTTTTTATTTTATAAATTTAAACTATGTATGTACCTATTACGGATTTATTGATCAAATTTTACTAAATTTGTAAACTTTGCCTTGATCCACTGTATATACACATAAAAACCAATATTTTGTTGAAATGGAAGTTCAAGATTATCTACACTAGCTTACACATTTTCAAACTCTGCACATAACTCACACACATACAACAACAACAATTCAAAATAAAAAATGGCCGATGATGAACAAGGAGGACGATGGACCTGACGTTACCTACGCCGCCGCTCCGCGGTAAACCGAGAAATGTGTTTACGCCTGCGTAGACTTGTTTATTTGGCTAGAAAGTGCACTAGGTATAAAAAATAAATTAAAAAATAACATATTTTCATACACTTCTTTTGATGTTATAAATACATTTTAGAAAACGCTGCATATTAATTGATTTTTTAAATTAAGAGGTGAAACATGAAAAAAACATTTATTAAACGAACATATTTTTATGGCATTTCTTAATGTTAAAAAGACAAAATATATTTCAACTTTATTCTACTTTAAATTCACGTAGAAACGTGATCTAGTTTACATAACATACTAGAATATATATAGGATTGATGGTAATATTTTGAATGTTAATAAAATTAAGGTTTTTTAAAAGTTAGTTTCTTAATGTTATTAATAAAGCATATTTTTGGTAATGCTTTTACTTAAGGTTTTGGTTAAGATTTTGAACATGATTTTTTAAATACCAAAGTTGACTTAATTTTAGCACATATTTGTGTTTAGAAAAAAACGTATTTTTGTTCAACATGTATTTGACGTTTATTATGATTTTGTGTTTAGTGGGTATAAATTCAACAAATATGAAAGAGGAAAATCGGAGCAGGGATGTACCAATTTAATAGCTTCAAAAATAACAACTAGTCTACTTCGTAAATTATTTTGTACACAATAATACTCAAAAATTTTCTGGAATAGAATTTCTAGAGCGGTTATAAAAGAAACAAAGTCTTTATGGGGCATATGCAGACTACCGAAAAGGTCAAGTTCTGTATGCCACTGTATGTTCACTCAAATTATCATTATCTTTAGCATATATGGTACACTTGTCACATGTATGTCGTGACAAACACTTTTTTATTAGATAACCGCAGACATATCTTACAAAATTGGTTTCTAAAGCATCTAAAGTTCGGTACTCGGTATCAACAATTATGGGTGTTCAAGGGGCATTTCAGGTTGCATTCTCTCTTCAATAGGTTGGGCGAAATCTGACAGTTTCAATAAAATATGAGATGGGTCATCATAATTTTCTGTGCCTGAATGAATAAGGTCTAAGCATCGCAGTTTTCTAAATGAACTGAAAATGAAACTGAATTGGGGTAGGATTGATACTATTTCCCAACTGCTGGCGAATATCACCAAAGAAATTCTCTAAGCAGTCTTGGTGCGTCAATAAAAATTGAAACCCGTTTAATATTAAAATGTCCCATAAATGTAAAATGCCGTTTATGGTAATTTGCCAACCTAATAAACATTTTATATTTTTAATTTCAGTGCCAATTTTGCGAAAAAATCTATATAATCTTTTAAGAACGCTGTTTGTTCTGTGTCACCCTTATACACTTCTTGATATTTTGTGGCTGCTGGACCCCCAGAGGTGTTTAATATATCGAAGAGATTGTTAATTCTTGAAATGAAATTACCGGTGGTTGTTGCTAAGGAGGATAATGCATCAAATCTGATGTATAAGTTAATACTGGCGGCCAAAGAAGCACTAAAAATTTTAGCTGCATACCGAACCTTAATTTTTTCAAAACTATTTGGAAAAATGTGTGAATCTGGGCACTGCTCTAATGTTGTAAGTTTTATCATGCGCATAAAATTGTTTGATGAAATCCCAGAACATACCAGAACCATTCTGTCGAAAATTGTATTTTATAAAATTGTTACGTAATGATTTTAATAGGTGGGGTATATCGAAAAGCAAAACTATTTGTCGTTCTTCATAATAAAAATAGGGTTTTTCTGGTGACACCCCCAACAATTTTGACATCTGCACGTTATTAGTCCCCATGTCAGATGTGACGCCTACTACTTTTAATCCAATATTTGTGATGGCACGTATAATATTAAATAATAATTGCTTCAATTTTTTACCAGGACATGTTGAATTAACTATATAAAACGCAAGGGGCTGCGTCCAGTCTGTACAAAGGCCTCTTGCCATTACGACTGTTACTGCTAAAGCTGGTGAAAAATTTCTGGAATCATCGCCGTAGTCCTCAAACCCGTAAATTCTGTCAGATTTGCAGTCATAATAAAGATGAGCTTTGCAGTTCATTTCATCAACAAATAGGATGCAGTATTTGTCTAATTCGGCAAAATTGGCAAATTTTCCTCTCAGCATTTCAAAAAGTAAATTATTTATACCAGCCGTATACTGGATATTACTAAGATATTTTTGTAGAGTTCCTACTCCTGGCATACAAAACATTTTACTCAACTGTTTTTTATATA
The DNA here is from genome assembly GCA_016904865.1 of Pissodes strobi. Classification (NCBI taxonomy): domain Eukaryota; kingdom Metazoa; phylum Arthropoda; class Insecta; order Coleoptera; family Curculionidae; genus Pissodes; species Pissodes strobi. The sequence goes on along the minus strand of MU187428.1, from coordinate 58,374 downwards.
ATTTTGAGCCAAGAAAGTACAGCGTTAAGCAATATTGCTTGAAACCGCCTGCCTTTTGGTTTTTTAACAATTTCTCCTACTTGCACGTTGATAAAATTTGGAAGGGCAAAATTTATGAGTCAACTTCTTGTAATCAATGTCACCTTATGGCGGTAGGATGTACTTGAAGCTGCTTACGTAAACAGTGAAACTGTTGTCTTTAAGCGATCATTTTCATCGCGTAACCTTTTCAGAGACTTATGCAAATGCTGCTTACGCCAGGGTGTTCCAGATGACAAATTTGCAGTTGTTTGTGTACTTCGTTGGATGGGAGACGCTGGTCCTGGCTGGTCTTCTGCAGCATCTTAAAAGTAATATAGCATACAGTAACGCATCTTCACTCAGAAACACACAGCAATAAGATCCGAAGATGGTGCACTGTTGACTGACAAAATTAAAAATTGATGGAAAAATTATTGTAAACAACTAATGGCAGACAATAGCGACCGAGATAACCGACTGCAAGCAATAGAGATCGCTGAAAGGGAGCCCTCAATCCTGAGGGAGGAAGTAACGGCGGCAGTCAGGAAACTGAAAACCAACAAATCGCCAGGCGAGGATAACATCGTCTCGGAAACGATAGCAGCTCTAGGCGATCCAGGGATCGATGTTCTGCATAAAATCCGCCAACTGGTGTGGAACGAGGGTAAATGGCCCGAAGATTGGACTAAATCAATTTATGTCCCGCTCTATAAAAAAGGATCGCGAGAGATCTGCGACAACTATCGAACAATAGCCCTCATCTCACACGCAAGCAAAGTGCTGCTCCAGATTATATCATAACGTATAAAGCCTCACATCTTGTCATCTTGTCTCAGCTTCCACCAGAGCAAGCCGGTTTCGTGCCAGGACGTGGTACGCGTGAACAAATATTGAACATCAGGCAAATTATAGAAAACGCGAGAGAGTTCAATGTGCCAACATACTTGTGTTTTATAGATTATACCAAGGTCTTTGACTGCCTTCAATGGCACGACCTTTGGCGTATTTTAGATGAAATGGGCGTACCAAGGCACCTCATATCTCTCATCAAGGGTCTCCATGAAAATAACAGAGCCTACGTAAGAGTGGAAAACGAGCTGACAGACCAATTTCAGGTAGAGAAGGGTGTCAGGCTAGGATGTATACTGAGTCCTTTCTTGTTCAACATCTATGGCGAATGGGTTATGAGGAGAGCTTTGGAAGACTGGACTGGAGGAATAACACTGGGCGGCAAAAAGATCATCAACCTTCGCTACGCTGTTGACACTACAGCAATTGCGGCATCGGAGGAGGAACTCTGCGACCTGATCAGGCGAATAGAGCATTTCAGCAAGGAGATTGGTCTGAAAATAAATAAAAAGAAAACCAAAATTATGATAGTTGACCGAGCTAACAACAATAGTCCAAAAATAAAGAAAATAAATAAGATCGACACAGTTAACACTTTCATTTATCTAGGTTCACTAATAACCAGCGAGGGCGGATCCAGTGAGGAGATCAAAAGGAGAAGCTCCATAGTAAAGGAAGCTATGACTAAACTAACAAACATCTGGAGAAGTCATGAAATCTCTTTGGCAACAAAAATGAGACTGGTAAGGAGCCTGGTCTTCTCAATCTTTCTCTATGGGTCAGAATGCTGGTCACTCAATGTAACGGACAACAAGAAAATTGACGCCCTGGAAATGTTCTGTAGGTGTAGAATGCTGAGAATCTCGTGGATACAAAGAAAAACCAATGAATCAATACTTCAACAAATTAAACCAAAAAAGAGACTAAGAACAATAGTAGCTGAAAACATCGCTAAATTTTTTTGGTCACGTAGTACGAGGAAACGGCCTTGAAAGACTAACCATTGAGGGCGTGGTAGCCAGAAAGAGACCCCGAGGTAGATCCCCCACCAGATATACGGACCTCATCACTAAAATCACAGGACAAAGTCTAGCTTGCACATTCAGGATGGCGGAGAACAGAGAGGAATGGAAACATATTGTGGAGAGCAACTCTTGAAAACACGATTCTCGAATACGAGATAGCGACTAAGAAGAAAAACACATATACAATGGTTATAGGCATTCTGGAAAATAAATATTATCATTATGATTAGTGTGTTAGGCCGAAAATTACCTTGAGGGCTTTCAGTTTCTGCTACATTTGAAATGTCCCCAACAGCTGGAAACAGCTCAGGAACTGCATTTCTGCGTAGTCTGTTCTGTTGTTCATTGGCAAACATGGCTCTGGTAAAATGCCTTCCGCATAATCTGCAGGCTTGTATATGTAATTTATCCACATTTTTCAGAAGGTCTTCCCTGCCACATGCCGTCAGCCAAACTCGAGCTCTAGTAATATACAGGGTGTTTCAGAGGATAGAACTTGATAAAATAAAAAGGAAAGTTCATATACACTTGTATATTTTGGAGCTTCTTTTTCCAATTCCATGGTGTTAAAATTTAAGGAAAAAACATTTTGTTGTGTTAACATCTTATACGGCGGTATGAGGGTAAATCTCGGCAAATGGGACGGAAATGTGGGGAGGGAAATGTGAAAGCCGATGTGACATCATAACCATGCGCAGTGATTAGAGGGCATCTACTTCAGCGCTTCCTTGTAAAATGTGTTCTTTCTAACTACGTTGGGGTTTGGAACCTTCGGCAACATGCACTAAAACAGAGTTTTATCCACAATACCGAAACAGAATATTTGCACTCGACGCGCGTTTCGCTAACCATGTTAACATCATCAGGAGATGATTAAAACCTGATGATGCTAACATGGTTAGCGAAACGCGCGTCCAGTGCAAATATTCTGTTTCGGTATTGTGGATAAAACTCTGTTTTAGTGTTCTTTCTAACGCCAGATAGGCAACCAATTCCAAATACGTGTTTGCCTTTCAGGCGTTACGCGGCCTAACATGGCATTAGATTGTCATGTCGAATTTATGCAGTGAATTAATCCACTCCGATTAAAGCTGCCATTAAGTATTATTAAAGAATCCTAACTAATATTATAAATGCGAATGTGAGTTTGTTTGTTTGTTTGTTTCGTACGCTTACGCCTGATATCCTTAAATAACTGTCAAAGATATACCAATATTCACAAATCTCAATTATAATTTCGTTCCATAGTTACCGCTCACGAGATATTTACACATCAGGGTCTCGAGTACCTGCAGCCTCGCTAGTTTTTTTTTATTCATAGCTCAAGAAACCCTTGGTCGAATTTCGTTAAATTTAGCAGGTTTGTCATAATAAAAAGTATTTGTTTACCTAATTAGATTTACCGTAATTATTCGAGCCATGTCCTAGAAGGCAACCTAGTCGGCAAAAATAGAAAAAAATAATATTACAAGTGCCAAATTTTCTATATTTTTGTCTATCTTGCTTACTTTTCGAGAATAATTCAAATTTTTAAAATGAAATACGTAATTAGAAAAAAATCGAATAAGCCTTATTATGACTTTTTAATATTTTCGATAGATACATATAAGAGAGAAATAGTTGTATTTTCAAATGCTTAATCCAAAAAAAAATTAAAACATAAAAAAGCAGTAACGTAACGTACCATATGTTCTCTGTTTGTACCAACTTACTTGCCTTCTGAAGCGCCCCTGGAATAATTACGGTAAATCTAATTACGTAAAAGGATACCCTTTAATATGACAAACAAACCTGCCAAGGGTTTTATGAACTGGGAATAAGAAACTTTTTTTCTTAAACTTTAACACCCTGTATCTCGAAAACGAAGCTTCAAAACATAGAAGCTAATATGAACTTTTTTTTATTTTGTCAAGTTCTAACGTCAATTAAATTTTCCCGATTAAAAACTAAAACACCCTGAATATAATGATTTGAACCGGGTCGGTATAATAATATCGCACTAGTAATGAAGCCGTGGTATTAGGAATAGCCAAGATTTATAAGGGTAGTTTCAAACATTTGTTAATAATATGTAAATCGGTTCCTAAACCTAAAAACGTCGTAAATTGGTTCCCCAAATAAATTTGAGGCAGGTATCTAAAAAATTAGAAATATATTGGTGATGTGAAGGTATTGAAATTTTAGTTTGCATTTTTGCTCTATGGCTATCACTTACTTGTGTATACTTTGGGTTAGTTTGGGTTAGTTTCTTTTCACTGTGCTGGTACCTATTAAAATTGAAATTATGAATGTTATTATTTTGTATTATATTACTTGGTATTTTTAATGTAAAACACTTTGTAAAATAAACAGATTTATAAAAACCCGGGAACCAATTTACAGATAAAGATCAGGTAAACTAAAAATGTTGGGAACCAATTCACATATTTCTTTTGACCCTTCTTAATTTGGGAACCAATTTACGTTTACCCGAAATTATATACAGAGCCCGACGTTGCTTAACTTCAGTGATCAGACGAGAACTGATATTTTCAACGTGCCACGACCGTTGCCTGTAAAATTTTGTTCATTTTCTCTCTTATTCTCTCTCTGTCTCATTACAGGCAAATAATTTATCTCTTTTGAGAGACGAAAATTAAAAAAATGGACTTGATGATGACCCTCGAATACAAAACGTCGGACTACCATTAGGTATAGCGGATAAAGTTGCAATGCAAACGTACAATTCAATTTGAAATCCGTTTTTAAATAGCCCAGGAAAAAAACAAAATGATCTTTAAAAAAATTTTTTTTTCGAAAATCTCCGAAAGTACTAGGAATTTTTAAACTTTCTAAACGGCATATTGTTAGGAACCTAAATACGCAAATATGCCCTTATTTGACTGACACTGTATCTCTTACGGTTTTCGAGATCTCCATACATATATTCGAATTCGAGCCACCCCGTTCATGGTTTTCTGGTGCCTTTAAACCATCGATTAATATGATATTAATAATTTCGTTTCAAACAACTTTCTCTTTCGTCGTAAGTTCCGAACGATCCTAGTCCAAAGAGTACTTATTACATTATTTGGTTCTATATGTATCCCACATCTGTGATGTAGGTATCCTGTTTTTTACTTAACTAAAAGAAGGCCATGGATCAATATTGTTTTAAACGTCTGGGCATCTAAATAATACTTTTGACAGTTCGTTTAATTTAAAATATGCCTTTTTTATCGTCTAAAATCCGTTTAAAAACGATTTTAAATGGCAAAATTGTATAAAAATCCGAAATTTCCGGATTTTTTTAGGGCGATGGCTTCGGACGAATTTGTCGTGGATTTTGAAGAGAAAATATTTTAAATTCAGCCGTCTACTAAAAATAAAATTTATTTCGCTCTCTCTGAGAGCCTCATTACAGGCATATTTTTTACCTCTTTTGCGGGACGTACATTTCATAAACCGTGTCATTACACTGCCTTGAAAAATCATTCATGAAACTAAAAAAGTATTATTAACTTTAATCCCCTAGTTCTTAGAAATGTAATATATGATGGATCTCAGATATTTAATATATAAACGTTAAGCGTAATAATTATACTTACAATATATGTTATAAAAATCTAATAATATGGCACTCACCTGTTAACATCCGTTGGAAATTTGAAAAAAATAACACTGCAATTCATCGCGTTATTTGTGCATTTCGTTGACGCGCAGCTCATAAAAGCTGGCATTGTTATGGATAATAATAATAACTCAATACACCTCTGGAATACCGATGCGTACTCGGCCAGCGCGACTGCTGAACATGGACCGCCCAGGGCACTGACAGCTATGCGCAGTGCCCGACACTCCAACTTTCCGATTTCGGTAGAGATGAGTAGCTGGTTAGTGAATAAGCTGTGGTTATACTACGAGGCCGTAAGGCCGAGTGGTATAATTTCTCAAGTGACTTTTAAAACATAACATACTAGTGGCATACAAAGTTTTATCCAACACCATTATTTTGTGTTAGTTTAAGTGTGTATTATTTTTTTGTCTAAGGTATTTCAGTGTGCAGTGCTTTAATGCAATAAAGTATCAGACTATGACTGGCTTTTGACATCCTAGTTTAGCGGGTTGTTTTACCCTTTTTTGGTTGCTTGGGGACTTGTTTATTATACAAATTTTGGCATTTAGGCTACGACCATGCTTGCAACTTGGTCGCGGCGACACGAACGTCGCGACCAGGTCGCTGTGTTATAAATTCTTTGCACATGGCCACGCTTGATAGTGTGTTTTTCTGCTCCATTTAAAATCAAGTCACATGTTAGAGTCCTCACATTTTAAGGGTAAATTAGCATTTCTGCTATCAACAAGATTGCTTTTCTCACACCATAAGTAAAAGAAAAATCAGATATTCTCCCTAATAATCGTAAAATATTAGGTCAAATTTTGTTAATCCTATTTAAAGCTCTTTTTCAAAGATTAATTTGATAATTGCTGCAAAACTCGTAAATATCTCCGTTATTTGTCACGATATAAAAAATTAATAGATCTTCAGAGCTTTCGCATAAGCGTTATAATTGAATTATTGAATTGAAAAATATTTTTAAAAAACCATAATTTTAAATGGCACTATCTGCTTAATATAATTTTTTACATTTTTGAAAATATTAACGTTTAGTTTAATTAACTTTTAGCTAAGTATATTTCTACAAATTATGATTTTAAACAGTGAAATAGGCATTTCCACAATCGAATTTACTTTGTCACATGAGGCCGAGTACGATAAATACATAATTCACCACTAAATTATCACATTGTGGTTGTTCGAATATCGAACGCCGCGTTTTGAGCGCTAACATGGCCATCTACATAAGAAACTGTGGGGAGCGTTTTTGTCGCTGCGTCTCAAAAACGCACATAATAGTTATTTGTGTATTTAGAGCGCAAAGTAACGGATTGCCGCTTG
>MU187428.1:0-31708 GCA_016904865.1 Pissodes strobi | reverse complement strand
GTGGCACTGTTCCCTAAACCCGGGAAGGATCCCAAAATTCCCGCATCATATCGGCCTATATCCTTACTCAACACCATAGGTAAGCTTACCGAGAAGCTCTTGTTGCCCAGGATCAATGAGGCAGCCTCGAACCGTCAAGCACTGCCTGCGGAGCAGTTCGGATTCCGTGTCGGGCATAGCACAAATATGCTCGCTGCGAGAATCGTACAGGATATCCTTGACGGATTCAACATGAGGCATAGCACGTCTCTACTGCTCCTGGACATAGAGAGAGCGTTCGCCCGAGTATGTATACGACTGTATAAGCTCTTCGCGGAGCTGAGCTTCCCGCTACACATAGCGGCACTGATCGCGTCATACTTGGCCGGACGCACCTTCTCGGTACGCGTACACAATTCGGTCTCGACTTTGAGACCGATACAGGCGGGGGTGCCCCAGGGAACAGTACTATCGCCGCAACTTTCTAGCTACTACATAGCAAACCTAACGTCCCATTCTGATACTTCCCTGGCATTTTACGTCGATGACACCGCCATTTATTCAAATGCCTTCACCGTACATGAGGCAGTCAACAACTTAAGTGCGCACATGGAAAGAGTTCTGAAATTTTACTTTGATTGGAAAATCCTTTTAAATCCCAGTAAAACGGAATTGATTCTTTTCACCAGGAAAAGGACTAACATAGTGGCACGTCCAATCAGAGTGCAGCACACCCTCATCAATCCCAAATCCCATGCTAAATATCTAGGAATCTACCTGGACAGGATCCTCAACTTTTGCCGCCAAGTGGCATATATACAACAAAAACATAAAAGTTGAGGCCTCTTGTCCGGAGCGGTTCCTATTTATCTCCCGGGAACAAAATCATACTATATAGGTCCATCATAAGGCCATTCCTGCTGTACGGGGCTCCTGTCTGGTGTTCGGTCGCGGATAGTCATGAGAAAAAGATCCAGGTAATCCATAACAGGTATTTGAACGCGGCCTTCTCGGCGGGGCCGCGCACCCGGATTACCGACTTGCACGCTTGGTCAGGTGTTGAGTATTTCAACGAATATATATATAGACAAGCATGTAAATTATATGATCTGGGAGTATGCGGCACAACGAGGACCGCCAATCTTGCGATTTTAAGACATGACCCGCGGGACGTGCCCATACATGACCCGGTACACAGGAAGACTACGGTGTACTACCTGCAACCCAGGCCGCCGTAAACGATGGGCCTATTTCTATCCCGGATCCAAAAAATCCCGTCAAACTACCCCTTTTGTGCCCCCCTGGGACTCTCGAGAAATCGAGACGTACCAGGAACACAGAAGTCAACCCGTCCTAACCCTCTGACTAGACCCCAAGAACATGCTCTGCCAATCTCGCCGCTTTTAGCGAGGGGGGCGGGGCATGCTAAGGGACATAGAATCCACATAAATATCGCCACTTACACTAAAATGCAAGCAGTATACCTACTGCGATTGAGCTGCCTCCTGTTCCCCTGTTCCGTGCAGGCGAATTACGGCTGCACGTAGCCAAGCGTTCTTAATGTTTGGTTGCAATTCTCACCTCATTGAGATTACGATAGTAATCTCTGATCCTTTTAGTTGTGTTGTCTTGTATGTTGTATGTTGTTCTTGTCCCCAAAGCCAAAGAAACGTGGAATGGGGTTTACCCCATGTTCCCTTTTCCCTCATCTTCCATTTCCCTCTCCTCAAAATAAGAAATCTATGTTTCCAAGCTTGTTGCAACATAATCACGCAATACTATTGAAGGGCACAGCCCAAGTAATAAAGGTCATGCATTTGAGCGCAACCGAAAATGTATTGCTAAATATAGCTGGCATTACAACCGCCAACATCTGTTAGGTGTGGCGCGTGGAAATGTCATTAGTGGCGCTATTAAGAGCGCGCGAGGGGCACATACACATGCCACCTTCTAGGCGTAAAGCTATGTCCAGTACATCATAGGTGAAATTGTAATAGCAGATTATTCAAATAAATGTATTAGTAGTAGTAGTAGAGTTGCCATGCAACGAAAACATGCAACGCTACGTAGTCGAGTTAGTAATGGGGATCGATTGAGCCGTGAGCGCGCTTCAATAAAACGTTCGTTACAAGCAGAAGTTTCATTTCAGTAGCGTGTTATATAATTACACGTTCATTTCTTTAAGTAAAACTTCTTTGCTGAGGGGGCAACAATTTTGAAGCGTTGCGTTAAGCAAAATTCCGATCGCCTGGAGGGAGTTCGAAGGGTGCGTCAGCGGCAACAGGTGAAGGATACGCACACGCTTGATTGAGAGACGGCCGGCAGGAGGAAAAATGGATGCGTAGCGTTGCCTATATAGCATCTACGTACTATGAATGTGTTAGTTTATGTTACCGGAACGGGAGACGGCATATTAATAATTCTACTAATTTGAGTGTATCTATAGCTGTTAACGAAGAAATTTCACTTCTATCGCGCGTGGATATCATGCACAAATATTTTCTTCAAGATAATCCTTAGTTTCTTGTAAACTTAATAATAATAATAATTAATAAATAAATACATAAATCAATAAGCAGATTGCCGTAATTCATTCATGTAAACCATAGCCATGAAACTAAACAATTTGACAAAACGGCCTCTTTTTAATAACCTATTGGTTAACAATTATATTCAATCAAGGGATCAAAAAAGAAGAATTCCTCTTCTTTCAGTTTCTGCATGTGCAGTTTCTTGTCATCCTCAGTTCTCTTTGACCAACCGTTTTCAAGAAAAATGAACCTAGAGGAGCATTGCATTTAGCAAGCTTCAAAAACTGGAAATTATTAATTTCCGGTTCTGTCACGCTTTACATAGTAGGTAATCGATTTCGCAAAATCGTATATCGACTGTTTTACTGCCAAACCTCTTATATGCAAAATGCTGAATTTTCCAGGACATACAAAAACTGTTTAGTAAGGAACACAAAAAATCTTAATTATTTTTATGTGTAATATTAGTTACGAATACATTATTTTCTTTTAATCACCAAAATAATCAATTTCGTATACTTTCTAGAATTAGTTATTAGTCTAACTTTTAGTTTAAAGAGGGTGTAATATGTGCTTAGAGTGAGTTTTCATTTTTCAATATGTTCAATTAAAAAACAGTTATTTATTTAATATCTTATATTATGGCAATCATCTGAAATTACGCTTTAATTTTTTTAGATGCTTAGGCTTTTTTATTTATACCCTTTTTTTATTTATTTAGTGAATGATAATTAGGCAACTTTGCGAATATTTTTTTTTGGCCTTAAAGAATACTATTTCCATTGCTTATAGGTTCGTTAGGTTTTTTACCTGTCCGAATAATTGGATACGTCCACAAACCAGTGCGTGAATAGTTAAAAAATCAAATCCGAGATTCGTTACTTCATATGAATTACAAATGATTTTTGCTTCTTTGCTTGCTTAATACTTATAACGCCAATATCTTTAACAGGCAAAGTGGGATGCAAATGCACCCCAGATGAGTCTGGATAATATTTTATATCACATTAGTATATTTCGTAAACTTCTTCAACCAATTCATTAAATAAAAACAATACCAATTAGTAAAATATTTATTTAATTATTAAAAGTGAACTAAAAAATATAATTATTCTAGTAATTACATTTTTGACAGAAATCTTCCTAAATTTGAACTTTGACAAAATTATTGTAGATTCGACTTTCATTACTGTTGGTAGGCAACCTTCAAATCCACGAGCATGTGCTCTGCGAAACTCAGGTTTGGGTAGGGAATAAGGTTGCAGGTTAGGACCCCATGAACATGTGCTCTGCAGGGAACTGGTTTAGGTGAGAAACAAAGTCTACCAAACTGATGGTTCGCTAGCGTATTTATATAATAAAATGTGCTGATCGTAGCACGTTTATAATTTGTCTTTAATGTTAACATAATATTTTCCAATTTCAAGTTCAAACTTAGAACAAGGTGATATTTACTTAGTCCTTTATGCACTTTAGTAGCTCTGTTCACAATATTAATGTCAAATAATAATTATAAGGGATGTAATTAAGAATGATGGTAATATTCAGTTAAATTATATGCAAACAGGTGGAATGATTTTTCCACAAAGAGTTTGTATGATCCAAGACATAAGGAACATATAAAAAATGTAGGTCTAAAATAGAATAGATCTTTAATTTGATTATTGCTGAATTAAAAGAGACTGCTGGTGGTATTTTTATCCAGAATTCAGAAAGTTGCTTAAATAATGGATGTACAGTTACTATAACCAAGACTGTAACTAATTGAAATCTGCACATGTCGATGATGAAGTTTAACTTCTCATTAAGAGATGGTCCTGTATGCCTAGGTTGCAATTTTGTATTGTACTAACTGGCCTTTTTTTTATGGCAGTGGCACACACACTAAAGGGAGATCCTATGGCGGATGTTGATTGACACGGTCCTGGAAGTGAGTTCCACAGTGATGCAGTGCGCCAGACAAAGGAGTTCTGGTAAAGCGATGTTCTAGGTGTTTCTAGTTGTACGACGAACTGGTGCGCTCCTGCCGTCTGTCGGGACTGTCTGACAGGAGTTGCCAGGGGCGGGATTATGCGGGCCAAATCTTGGGAACATCTGCCGTGAAAGTATCTGTAAAACAGAGATATCTCGGCCACATGTCTGCGATGTTCCAGACTATCCGATTCCGGGTCAACTCCGGATCGCCGACGAGACGCACAGCCCTCTTCTGAATGGAATCCAGCAGCTTTAGGGTACGCTTTGATGCGGCACCCCAGATATGCGAGCAATATTCTAAGCACGGTCTTATTTGCGCTTTGTAGAGCAAGAGCAACTGCTGCGGTGTATAGAGTTTTTTGTTGCGAAATAGCGCACCAGGCTTCTGGGAGGCTGATTTTGCGATGTTAGCAACATGGTCATGCCATGACATATTGCTGTTGACTAACCTAAACTAACCCAGCAGCCCGATTGACGAGGATGAAGGAATGGTCGATCCTGCCATAATGATGTCAGGGCCCGTTGTATTGGCTCTCTTAGTAAACGTTGCTGCTTGGGTCTTTGCTGCATTGAACTGGACCAAATTTCGGTCGCCCCAAGTTTGAACTTTCTCCAGGTATTGATTAATTGCTGTAATCTGCTCCTGTCTGCGGTGATGAGTCTCAGTCGCTGGTAAGGGTTTTTCTGATCTAAAGTTGGAGACAAGAGTACTGTCATCTGCAAAACTGTAAACAGGATTATTCGTTTCGATCAGCAGGTCATTAATATAGATGAGGAACAGAGTTGGTGAAAGTATTGCGCCCTGAGGCACGCCCGCGTTGATGGTGAATGTGTCCGAGATGTGTCCATCGACTGCAACACATACAATTCTTAAAACTGACTTTTAGTTCCTTTGCGTTTAAATTAATATTTAATAATTAATTAATAGTTTTATGCCTGGAATTTCATTTTACTTACTAATCCTAAAAATATTCTACTTATGTCTGAGAAATTCCGTCGTACAATGTCGCAAAGGCTCAGTTGGAGCAAAATGTCAAATTAAAATAATATGCAAAAATTCCATCATAATAATTTTTTTCTTCATTTGTTTTCTGTCTTTTGGCAGATTAGAAGCAACGTACCAACCAAATAAATGTTTCTATTTAGCAAAACAGTGATAAATCCAATACGTCGCAAATTGACAAAATATTTAAATCTGCTGAATCCCTACGCGAGTACTCAGAGATTTTATCAATTGGAAAATCTCAATTTCCAAAAAAATCTGTCCTAAAAAGATCATTAATCCCCATGCTTGATTTTAGTTTCCGAATTTAAAATGCAAATTTGTATTTAATTCTCTCAAAACAGAAAATTATCAGGCAAAGCTAATTAAGATTCCCTTTTGCCTCAACCGATGTCCATTAATCAAAGCAAAATGGTTTTTATCGCTTTTTATAATACGAAACGTGACTTCATCAGGCTGTTATAAATTTTAATATTTAATATTTATTAGCGGGGGCTAATAATAAAAGTTAGTTATATTGATCATGAAAAACTGAAGTAGGCATAAATGGGTTCAGTGTTATATTTCCAGACTCTACAAAGACGTTAGTTATGACTGATATATATATAAAAAGAACGATAGAACTAAATAATTAGAAATACACAGTATTAAAGGGCAGATTATAAACGATTTAAAAAGAAATAAAATCACTAAGATCATAATTAGTAGTACACACTAATATTATACACCATTGAATATACACAACACAAACTATCTCAAACTTACAAAATAGTTAATAGAACAGAGCAAAGAGAATGGTGATTTAAAATACTACATGAGCGATATTGCAATATTGTCAATCATAAACTGATCATACAATTTCTTGCAAAGTATTCAATGAGTATAAGTACCGCCAAACCGGAATATTTATAATTGCGATATAATACCAGGCCATAACTAAAAAAATAGAGAAAATTAATTTTAAGAGATGTTTTAATTACCAATAAGAATTGGAGGGCATGTCACCTATTTTCTAAAAGCATTGCAACAGAATGTAAAGTATCGGCAAGTAATAAATGTACAAAAATACATATGTATTACAGGAGTGGTCAAATTTATAATCAGGAAGCTAGAACTGCAATACAAATTGCAGATGAATGCCACAGCCATTATACATATAACACCGCCAAAAAATAAGAAAGAATACAATAATTATAAATTTTACTTGTATCTGGTTGTACACGTACAAGCAAGTGGTTTCTGAAATCACCACCACCGGTGGAGGCTGATCGCGAGTAGTCCGTGATGTTTTCGCCAAGTTGAACTATGGCATATTGTATGAGGAAGTATGTGGAAAGTATTACTATTTGTGAGCTGAAAAAATTAATGGGTATATTTTCAGACACAAATCATTTTTCTGCATTGACAACGTTACGTGCACAATTTTAGTGTTGGAACTAACACTTTACCACGCTAGCTGCTACTTTCCCTCACTAGTGCTGTGAAATCTGCCACTTGACCGCACTAGTGTTATAAAATTTACTTTACCAGTTGTAAATAAGATGGAGTGTACATATAACTTCTGTGATTACAGTTAAAATCTTTTACAAAAATTATACTTATTTCTTTGCAGTTGTTTCCCATAAAGGTATATTATTAGAAACACAATAAGACAATGAATCTGATAAGGCAATTTTGGAGGATTTTATACTTTAAAAACATTCAGTTTCGAAGTAGCTCTGAAGAATGCCCAAATGAAGCCAAGCTTTTGGAAACGATATGTGGATGACATTTTCATTATATGACCACACGGTAGAGTCAATCTAGACCTCTTCTTGGAAGAGCTCAACAAAATACACCACCGAATAGAATTTACACTTGAGGTAGAAGCAAACGGTCAACTGCCCTTACTGGATCTTTTAATTATAAAGAAAGACGACTTATCCATCGACTACACAGTCTACAGGAAACCAACTCATACCACCAATAGATACCTAAACGCAGAGTCCCACCATCATTTCTCTCAGATACAATCAGTAGCCGATACTCTGACCTCCAGGTCCATCCAATTAACCAAATCCTCACATCGCTCAGAAGAACTCCACAATATCACAAGAGCTCTGAAACAGAACAACTACAAAGAACACCACATCAAAAAGGCTTCTAAGCGAGCTACAAACTCAACAACAAACAAAAAAGAGTACGATTAATCCAGACCGACAACTACACTACCATACATAAAAGGCGTAACAGACATAATTGGAAGAATCCTAAGGAAACACGAATTAACAACAATCTATAAACCACCAACAACGATCCACCAGATTATAGGCAACCCCAAAGACAAAAAACCTTTGGAAAACCACGGGGTATACAGCATCCCCTGCAAGAACTGTGACATGGAATACATCGGCCAAACAAACAGAAGAATCTCTGCCAGAGTACAGAAGCACATGAACAGCACAAGAAGCAAACAAACCACCTCAGCTCTGTTTCAGCACCACCAAGAAACAGGGCACACAATAAATTTCCATGAAGCAAAACAGATCGCTCCCATAAAGCATTTTCGAACACGCACCATCAGAGAAGCCATAGTAATAGAAAAAAGAATACATATCAACGGGAGAGATGATGCACAAAGTATTTCCAACACCTGGAAAAGCATCATCAAAAAACAAGAACCAAAATTAACCGCATCAGAGGAACAAATACATAGGCAACAAACTGAAACACAGGAAGTTGTTGTTGTATCCAAGCAGAACCAAGATACAATCTGCGCAGACGGAGGCCTATAAAAGGCCCGGCACAGGACCAGGGAGCTCAGTTCGAGTCAAGCAGCCATCAAGGAAGGAACACTTGAAAATGCCAATTGAATTATTATTGATTATGTTATTATTATTGAGTTATTGATTAATTATTATTATTGTTAATTATTGAAGAATGAAGACCGCCTGATTCTGCATCCAAATTAATTATTGATCATGGTGTTTTATTGGATTCTAGTGCAAGAGGGCGTTTACACTAAGCGCCATTAGTAGTGGAGCGAAACCCAAAGGGGGGGGGGGCCCCCCCAAGTGTACGAAGTGATGCGAAAAAGCAGGAAAGCGTGTGGAAAAACCAGAATTATCGCGTAAACAGCTAAGTACAGCTAAAAGACAAAATATGGACGACTCGGACTCTAGTGTGGGTGAAGCCACCAAAGTTTTTATATCAAGAAAGGATAGATCTGTGGTCAGTGGCGAGGCCAGAGACTACCAACGGATGTTTGCGAAATCCAGAGAAGATGCTAAGGCTTTAAGAAACGCACTTAGACTCACGCAAGAAGAAGCGGCTATTGAGAAACAAAAAGCAGAAGACTTTAATGAGCAGGTTAATGCTAGACTTAACGAAGCATTAGAAGATAATCAGAGATTGAGGAATGAAATTGAAACCCTAAAGGCGGTTCTGGACGACTTTAGAGTACAGATGTTACATAAAGAAAAGAACAAAGAGAAGAACTGGCATAAGCTTGGATCCAGACATGAGAAGAAATTTGATATAGCCAGTAGCCAGGACTCGGACGATGAGACCGAGCCAATGGAAGAAGAGTCATATGCCGCCAAAGCCAAGAAGGTCCCGCCAGTTACGGAGGAGGGCAGGAGTTGCTTAGACCTAAGAAAGGCTTTGATAGACAATAATACTGGTTATGAATCAGCGAAGATAATGGGACAAAACATTAAAATTTTTCCGAAAACCCCGGGCGACCACCGAGCCTTGTCAAGCTTATTGAAAGTAAACAACAAACAATATTACACGTATACCCTCGATGAAGACAGAAAGGATGAAGACAGAAAGATCCAAGCAGTTATCTACGGACTAGACAGGGAAATGGACCCAGCGATGATACAGTGTGAACTCATTGAATTGGGAATTAACGATGCAGAAGTGATAAAGATGTATTCGCAGAGGAACAAGGGCGAATAATTAGCAATGTTCGCAATCAAAACCATCCATCAAGAGATCTATAAGGTAGACAGGATAGTGGATCTAACAGTTAAAGTGGTGCCAAGAAGAAAGCCAACTGGGCCGATACAGTGCTATCGGTGCCAGCGCTTTGGACATGGACAAAAATCGTGTCAAATGAAGATAAGATGTGTAAAATGTGCCGAAGACCATGCATCATGGGACTGCACTTTAGAAAATCCTAAGGAAAATGAAGCTAAAAATGCTAAGTGCGTTCTGTGTGGGCAGTTAGGACATCCTGCGAGCTACAGAGGATGTCCAAACTATAAAAGAAGCTCAGGCCAGCAAACCCAGAATAAGACTTCTGCAGATAAGCAACCACAAATCAAAGCTGATAACAAGCAACAAAACGAAGATGTAACAGTATCCAAAATAAATAGTCGAACTGAAGCTCGACTAGAGAAAGTAGAAAACTTCATGAAAAATATTATGACCCTGATAAATGAACTTAGGCCCACAAATGGCTAAGTTCGCCGTGAGTACCCAAGTACCAAGCTGGGAGCATCTCAAACAGAGGACGGAAATAAGCAGCTGACAACATCGATCCCCTGCCGTGAGCTCACAACGAACGGCAGGAGATAGTGCATTCTAACAGAGAGGTGCCCGCCTTAGAGCGGCAGAGAGGTGCGAAATTCCGAGATGGAGCGCTTAATCAGCCCAACCAGGCCGTAAGCGCAACTGGCAGGACGGCAAGCATTGATCCTGTCTTACGGACCACTTTATTTGAATAGACAGATATTAAAGTTTTCATACCAAGCTGTTCATAATAGGTGGGAGTTTCTTTGCAGTTATTTTCTTTATATATTATCTGAGTAAATTTAGCGATGCTCCCTTTTTCTCAATTTACGATCCCTAGTAGCCATTTTAGGAATTTGTTAATAATTTCCGGCGATTTTTCTTGACGGTTATTACTAGCGATATTTTCTTTGGAAGTGTGTACGTTGAACGGTTTCTTGCCTGCCTTAGGTGCTTGCCCTATCCAGGGTGATCAAATATAATGTCCCTCATCCTTTTTTATTTTACGTGATATAGAAAAATGGAAAATATAAAGGTGTAGATATATACAAACAATTTCGTTGGATTTATGAATCAACTTTGAAATTTTAATAATACAAAGAGGAGATCAAAAATTTGGATTTTTTTAAATCGACCACCCTGCACATTATCACATTTCTAAATTTTCCTTGAAAATCAAAATACTTTTTATAACTGTTCTGTACCCAGACTCAATTGTTTTTTAGTTATTGGCGATTGAAAATTAGTATTTTGGATAATTTGAAGACTAGTATATTACAAGCGGCGGTTTAGGTGGATATTACGGACAGTAATTTTATCACTTTTCCCATAAATATTCAATTAGCACTTTTTTTACCTTCTATAGGCGTGCGTGCATTAACCTAATTAAAGCAGCAATATTTATTAAAACACATTTGTAAGCTAAAAATAAAGAAACGTTATTTATTTGCGAAAATCTCAGACAACAATATTGTTGGTTCATTTTGACACATATCACGTTAGTTAATATCCAAAATAGTTTTTATGCATTATACCGGGATAACCAGACATGCAAGATTTCCAGAAGAATAGGGTAGATTTGGGGAAACACTTAAATCTAGGGTTCCGATCTGCCTAAAGCGAAAGGTTTTTAACCAATGCGTCTTACCTGTTATGACATATGGAGCTGAGACACTAACACTGACCAAGAAATCTATAAATCAACTACGAACTGCTCAGCGTGCTATAGAAAGATTAATGTTGGGCATCTCACTAAAGGTGCCTACAGACAACATGGCAAATGTAAGCCTACTTCCGCATTTGTGGACATTGGCCGATCATGTGTATAGAAAACAGAGCACAAACTTCGTCCAATGTTGGCGCTGGCCGACTTTCGCCTCGGAGGAGGTATTTCTAGCACACGATGTGTGAACATTTGTATTATTCAAAATCTGTAAGAGAAATCCTACAGAAATTGCTGAATTATCCCGAGGGCTCTTTCCTTAGTCGTCCAGTAATATATTGGCGCTGTACCTCAAGAAATGTATTAATTAGTGAGATTTAAGGTGAAGTCATAAATGGTTGACTTTATCCTTATAAAGCACCTTACACTTATAGCTAATATTTGGCCCACCATCTGCACTTCTTCTTCATAGGTGGTTTTTTAACTAGTAGTGTTACATGACAATTTAGCATGAAAAAGATGTAACAGATAGTGGTCAAATAAAGTCAGTGATTCCACCCTTAATTCTGCGTCTATTATGCTAGCCTGTCTAGCTGACTATACGTTTGATTTTTCTTCCTGTTTGATATCTCTGGCTTAACATATAATGAGTCAATAGATCGTACTGTATTCTACATAGCTATCAATAAGACGTTTAAGTATATGGCTGTGCACCTAAACGTTCAATTAAATCACTTACCTTGCGAATAATTTCCTATTTCAGCGGTAATAAACCTTAAAAGAATTGTTGGTTGCCTACGGACGAGTGTAATATAATGCACTTCGGAACGTTTTATGAAAAGGGTTATTCTTGGAACGTTGCCAGATGGTCAATTGGCAAAGCGGTTGCCCTGTGATTTTGACGTGGTTACGATTCAAGTCAACAGGAAAATACATAATTAATTGATATGCTGCCCTTGTTTTGATATTAAACGACTGTTTTTCGCTTTCGCTTTAAAAATACACAGTCAGGATGTTATTAAATGCGTCTGTTCCCTAACTTGGCAACGTCGCTCGAATTTGGTCGCAAATATTTCAGCAAGAAAAACCAGCTGGAGCTAAAGGTACGTTTAGGTTCGATTGATATTTTTGGGTTGAATAGCTTTGATGTCAGGAGTTTTAAATGGCCGCCGTTCGGAATAATTTGGTTGTTGGTTGTTTGGTCATTGTCAATGATGAATTTATCGTTGCATTTCTTTGTCCTACCAGCAATGCATAATATCATACAGCCTTAGGTACGTTTCATGGCATATTGCAGATGTTAGTAAATTTGGTGACAACCGGCTGGAGTATTTTGCGTAGGATTGCAGGACATTGTGGAACGGGCCTGTGGTTCGAGTTTTTGCTAGCATTTTAACATTGAATTTCACGACCTAGGTAGTCGTTTTTGACCAGATTTCGTTCTCTTTCTTCAGAAACCCCTCAAACAGGGTAGTGCGTCCGCCTGATAAAAAGTTTAAGAATTTGTAATTCACCCTAACGGGAATTATACCTATTTTGGGTACAATGTGGCATAGTTGCTGAGTTGCTGTACTTTATGGCTTGACTGTGGATTACATAAGCTTAGTAAATTCAGATTTAATATGAATGACATAAATGGACAAGCTTTGTTCTTGCCTGGGGGTCTGAACTCTTAAAAGAGCAAACAGTGGTTTGAGTGGATCTATTACTGGTCAGTTTTCTTAGTATTTTATGTCTTTCACCTGTAGGGTGATATGATATTGGTTATATTATGACATTCGAATTTTGGCAAGACAACTCATTATTATTTTTAAATACTCTCATTATTATTTTTAAATATTATTTGAGCGGAGAGTGTTCTGAAAGTGGAGCTGCTTGAAATTGCAGTAAGAGAATGGATTCTTAGCGACTGTTCTCTTTCAGGGTTTTTTTTTGTGAGCCAGTTTTACCGGGAGCCAGTTTTCCTTAGGAGCTATTATTTTTGGCTGGAGCTGTTGCGCTTGGAGTTGTGTATACGGAGCAAGCTATTTTTGTTTGGAGCGAACTTTGCTTGGAGAGAATTTGAGTAGCTAACCAAGTAGTTGCCAGTCAATACAGTTGGTTGTGTTTCATTGGTACCAACTGTAGGCATAGAGGTATGAGGATTACCTCAAATGCCACTGAGAGTTTATCGTCCCAAGGTGCATTGCAGTAGTCCACGTGCAGAAGACCGTAGGTGATATCGGCGAAGACCAGTTAAGATAAGTTTAGGTTATTTTTGTGATCTTTTTCGGCATAATGTTAGTGGCGTGACACTGATATTTTCACGCGTGTCTTTTCAGCGTGTTATTGATATTTTTCAGCGTATATTGGATTGCGTGTTTTAGAGTTTTTCCAGCGTTGTATCATATCGCGTGTTTTAGTTTTCTGCGTGATACTGATATGCGAATCTATTTAACTGTTGAATCTACTAGTGTGGATCTATTTTAGCGCTCATAGTTTTTTTATATATTACATTTCTTTAATCGTACAATTTGATTTAAATATATTGTGTTAAATGATCAACGTTGTCATTCAGATTTATTGACTGTCCAGTTATAATAATTTTACACCGTATTTAATGATTTAAATCAGTAAGGTTTATTTATGTACAACTGCGAGTCGTCTACCATGGTAAACGCGCCCAAAGTTTAGTAGCTACTATTAAACGGATAACTGCGATTATTGATTAATTTGTTGAACTTGGTTTGATCTTTCGTAATCATTTGGTGTTATATTATTACTTCCGTTATAGCTAAAGCGTGTCTAATAATTGTTCGATCATTCCTTATCTAATTCACTTTTTTTTTTTATGGCAGTGGCACATACACTAAAGGTAGATCCTATGGCGCTCGACGAGCGGTGTGTGTGCGAAGATGTTGATTGACACGGTTCTTGAATATTTGTAGGTTGTAATTAGTTCTACTATAACGCAATTTTAATTTAAATTACTGTCGATATATTTATGAGCATATAGATTACTAATTGCTTTCAAATTAAGATCTTTTACCTTTTGTTATAAATTTATATCATTTTGTTTATTGAAAGAAATATGACAACACGTTATCGTCTAACCTATCGAACGCCAATAAATTTAAACCGGCACGAACGTGACCGTCTTTTATTTGCTCTGGAATACCTCAACCAAACAAGTGTAATTAGTAGTCGTCTAAAATCGCCCTTGTGTAGTGGATAATAGTCGATTTTGATCGCCCTTATGGATTCTTATGACCGAGGATCTTCCTGTTTGGGTCTGCGGATTTGAATGTTTCAAACTGGTGGTGCCCTGGTCAAGAGTAAGTAATTGACCCACTCCCACGCCGACGAGCAAGTCGGAGCACACATGTTGCGCTCTTAAGGGTAGGTATCATCTCATTCATTATATCTGGCTAACACATTTAAAAGGAATTTAATCGAATTAGCCTTTACTTGATGGAGATACATAACTAAGAACCACTTAAATAAGTAAACCACTTAAAGATTTCCACTAACTTTATTTAAACGTCTTTTTCAAATGTGAATAGTTACACTAAAATATGCTAAAATTATATAGTTCAGCTGTAAATCAGTGGCATCTAACATATTGTTAATTATTTATAAAAAGTTACAACATCTATATATTGCCTTCTGCTCTCCAAAGAAGATAAGTTTAAAAGCGACTGAATTTCAGAATAAATTACATCATCGTAAGGAATATTCAACCTGAGACCAATTCTCTTTTAAAACTTTCGTTGTACGCGTTCTAGCCTCTCTTTATGAACAGTATAAAATAGCTGCCAAATGCAAGATGCATATTCTAAAACTGATCTTACCACACAGTAAACATCCTTCAATACAAAAATATTCGCAAAACCTTACAAAGTTCGGAAAACAAAGCCTAATAGTCGCATTGCTCTATTGGATATATAATCAATATGCTGAGAAAAAGTAATTTCAGAATCGAACCAAATCCCCAAATCCTTAACAACACTCTGACGTTCAAGCAGAAAATTATCCAACTGATAATTGAAAATAAATGGATTCTTTTTACGACTAAAAGATATTACTTTACATTTATTGGCATTTAAAATTAGTTTATTATTATTGCACCACAACAAAAGCCATTAAGATCACTTTGCAGCAACTCACAATCTGAGGGTGATTTTATAACCCTAAACATTTTTCCATCGTCTGCAAAAGCCAGAAATGATGAAGCAGAAAAAACATATTTAACATCATTGATAAAAAAATCAAAAAGGAATGCAGAGAGATGGCCCCGTTGAGGAACACCTGATGCAATCAAAACTTCTGAGGTCACAAAGTTTTTTATTTTAACCGCTTGTGTTCGACCTTTAAGAATACTACCAAACCACTCCAACAGATTTCCACAAATTCCCAACGTCGAAAGCTTTCCAACAAGCAAGTCATGGCCAACCTTGTCAAAGGCTTTGGAGAAATCGGTATAAATTCAATCAACCTGCCACCTATTTTCCAAAGCGTCCAACAAAGCCTGTTCATAACACAAAAGATTGGTAATGGTGGACCGACCCTTCATGAAGCTGTTCACTCACAATAACATGTTTAAACAATGGAGCAACTCTATCAGCCACCAGCGGTTCAAAAACTTTTGATATCAATGATGTCTTCGATATAGGCCGATAGTTCTCCACATTCGACCTATTCCCGTCTTTGAAAGCTGGTGTAACAAAGGTTTTTTTCCAAAAATCTGGAAAAATCCCTTTATTCAATGAAATATTAAAAATGTTACATAAGACTTGGGCAAGCACAAACTTACAAGACTGCAAGAAAACCACAGGAATGCCATCTGGACCAGGACCAAGATTCGGCTTCAATTCACTCAACTTATTAAAGACATCAATAACAGATACCTGAAGCACACACAAACTTATAGACCTTTCACAAGAAACATCTGGGAAACTCTTGGAACCCTGATGTGTATCAGTAAACACAGATGCAAAATGTTGGTTGAAAAAGTTTGAAATTTTTAATGGATCATCTGATTCGATATCCCCAAAAATCATAGTCCGGGGATATTCAGCATTACCCCGTTTTGAATTGACATACCTCCAAAATGATCTCCTGTCAGTTAACCTACTTTCGAGATCCCTCAAACATCCTGTATGTGACAACCGTGCCATTTCTCTACCTTGCCTTCTCAAATCAGAAAATCGGACGTAATCATCCATGGATGATGACTGCTTAAAGTTTTTATGAGCTTCTTTCTTTTTCAAAATTAAATCCTTTAAATAATGTGAAATCCAATTTGGAAATTTGGGAGTTTGGTAACGCGCAACAGGTGTATACATTTCAATAATAGAATACAAAATATCATAAAATTTACACACAACCACATCGACACATGACATGCGCAAAGTTCCAATTTACACTTGACAAACAACAACATACTTCTTTAGAATTTGCTTGCTTAAAATTAAAATAAAAATAATCACAAACAATGACCTCTGGAGCATTAGGTATATTAAAAGTAGCTTCAAAGGCTGGATGTGGGGCATCCAGCCTAAGAAGTGGACTATCACTTACTGTGACAATTATGTCATTATGATTTGAGAACAACAAATCTACGTAGTTTCAATACCTATTACGGATACTGATATATTGAAACAACCCTAAGTATGCCATACAATCAGAAATGGTATTGGCCTCCGGTGAAATAATTCCAAAGGTCAAACTCCCTGTTTCAGAGTTTGACCATGTTAATCTAGGTAAATTAAAATCACCCCAAAGGAAAATATCTGTAAAATTAGCTTGATCAGTTAAATGAATAACAGAATGGCAGAAACTCTCATAAACATTAATACTTGAGACACCCGGTATATATGCATTACCTACTAAAATTTTATTCTTGCCAATTGAGACAACAACAAACACATGCTCAACATTATCAACAGGAGTTCTCAGCAACATACATGACAAGGAATTTTTAACCGCAATAAGTACACCCCCCTGGGACTGACAACTACTGGTCTTAATAGATATGTCACATCTATAAACAGTGTAGCCATCAAGACCAAGTTCACTCGACAAAATATTACTATCAAGAAATGTTTCTGTCAGCAAGATTACATCATAACTTTCAATCAAGACATTACACATTAATTCATGAATCCTTGTTCTAATACCCCTGACATTCTGATAATAGAATGTTATGGTCTTTTTGACACCCTTATAGGAAAATTTTGGCATGGAGGGCCACTAGGGTCGGGTGACCTTGGTCTCGAGAAGCGATTATTCACAAATGGCCTATAGATTACATTAGACGGCCAAAACTTACTTTCATTTAAAATGTCATACAAAGATTCACAAATACCAATTTTAAAACATTTAGAGTTAGCTTTAGTAGGTAACTTTTTAACAAACAACGTATTATCATCAGATACAGTTATTTTTGATTTAATATAATTATCTGGGTTGAAGCAGATTTATTAACCCTTCCCAAAAACGACAATTTTTTTTCCGGAAGTCCCTTTAACAAACTATATGTACTAGTCTCAGAACCGCTATTAGAATTAACATCACTATTATTACTTGCACCCTGTGTATATTTAGGTAAGATAGTTTGAACCATTGCCGCATTTATTGCCCTTTGTACTTGGGAGTTACTAATTACGGATTCA
The DNA here is from genome assembly GCA_016904865.1 of Pissodes strobi. Lineage (NCBI taxonomy): Eukaryota > Metazoa > Arthropoda > Insecta > Coleoptera > Curculionidae > Pissodes > Pissodes strobi. Next base: position 13,909 of record MU187428.1, on the reverse strand, counting down.
GAAGCCATTTGGCTATTTACCTGATTATTTGAAGTCGAATGCTGCACGAGAAATGAAGCATTCGATTTCGATTTTACTGAAAACGGTGTATTTTCAACTTCAATAATGTTTATCTTATTGTTTGCATTATTATTTGACGTAGACTTTCTGCGGTTATGTTCGGCTGCGTCTATCGTTCTTCTTCTTCCCAGAGTAATTTTCGGGGCCATTGGCCCATCCGCAGGACTGTCATTGTCACAATCAGCTGATAAATTGACAGTTGACAGATCAACGGCATGAAGAGGGGCAAGCGGGGAAAACAATTTGGCTTTGTTTACATCGTGTTTCATGGATTGAAAATCATTGAACAACTGACGATTTTTGTCTTCCAAATCAGAGACTCGACTACTCAGGAGGAAATTTTTGTCCATCATTGTCAGCACCAGTTTATTAAGGAGTTCAATCTCTTTTAACAGAGCATACTTCACAAAATCTTCAACTTTTGGCGCACACAAAGGACACATAATTTGGGCTATTCTAAGGGTTTTAACACCCATAAAGTGCACCAAACACGCAGGATGATACTGCCGCGAACATTTTTCACATTTTAGTTCAGTTTTCACAGATCTTTTACAAGAGTCACACAATATTTTCGTAATTTCTTCAGGAGCTTCTAAATTAACAACTTCATTTGCCGCCATCTTGAACTAGATGCCCATTAACTTTCGTTTTCCACCGCATAGTTTGGTGATAACACCCTGTATGTCCGTAGTATGACTGAGTCATAAGTCAAACTCAGTTAGATTTATTTCACCCCAGGTAAACAGCAATTTGGGCATTCAAAGTATTGTATTTCAGTTACTCCTTAGTCCGAACCTGGATTGTCGGTATAATAGATTCCATTATATGAAACAATCGCGAAAAGCAGATTCTCTGTCAAGAAAAACGTTTTTAAACGTTTAAGTTTAATATATCTTTGTCTCTGTCAATGTTGTTTAAACAACAATATATCAAATAAAGAAAGAACATTTTCTACTATCTCAAAATGCATCCGGCGCATTTCCCACTCTATTTCAGTTTGACGTCTGCCGGTAGGAAAAATTCAATTTAGTGCAGTACAATCGTTCACTGAAAAAGCAGCTAGAAAGTTGTAGCTTCTTTGGCGCCAAAATCTATTGGACCATTTTCTCATATTGTTTGCACAGATATTTAAAAAATATTTGCTGTAAATATGTTCTCTTTGTCCAAGCTTGGATAAAGAACTCCTTTGGGCGTTTTAACGCATTTTTTACAGACAATACGAGTCGTAGCGTAGCGTCTCTCTTGAAGATACTGTTTATAGATGTGACAGATCTATTAAGACCAGTAATTGTCAGTCCCAGGGAGGTGTACTTATTGCGCTTAAAAATTCCTTGTCATGTATGTTGCTGAAAACTCCTGTAGAAAATGTTGAGCAGGTGTTTGTTGTTGTCTCAATTGGCAAGAATAAAATTTTAGTAGGTAAAGCATATATACCGGGTGTCTCAAATATTAATGTTTATGAGAGTTTCTGCCATTCCGTTATCCATTTAATTGATCAAGCTAATTTTACAGACATTTTCCTTTGGAGTGATTTTAATTTACCTAGAATAACATGGTCAAACTCTGAAACAGGGACTTTGCCCTTTGGAATGATTTCACCGGAGGCCAGTACCATTTCTGATTGTGTGGCATACTTAGGGTTGTTTCAAAATATCAGTATCCCTAACAGGTATGGAAGCTACTTAGATTTGTTGTTCTCAAATCATAATCAAATTTTCAAATTGGATGTCACATGATTTGAAGGATTTAATTTTGAAAAAGAAAGAAGCTCATAAAAACTTTAAGCAGTCATCATCCATGGATGATTACGTCCGATTTTCTGATTTGAGAAGGCAAGGTAGAGAAATGGCACGGTTGTCACATGCGGGTTATTTGAGAGATCTCGAAAGTAGGTTAACTGACAGGAGATCATTTTGGAGGTATGTCAATTCAAAACGGGGCAATGGTGAATATCCCCTATGATTTTTAAGGATATCGAATCAGATGATCCATTCAAAATTTCAAACTTTTTCAACCACCATTTTGCATCTGTGTTTACTGATCCACATCAAGGTTCAAAGAGTTTCCCAGATGTTTCTGGTGAAGGGTCTGCTTCAGGTATCTGTTGTGGCATTCTTCTGGTTTTCTTGCAGTCTTGTAAGTTTGTGCTTGCCCAAGTCGTATGTAACATTTTTAATCTTTCATTAAATAAAGGGATTTTTCCAGATTTTTGGAAAAAAACCTTTGTTACACCAATTTTCAAAGACGGGAATCGGTCGAAAGTGGAGAACTATCGCCCTATATCGAAGACACCATTGATATCAAAAGTATTTGAAGCACTGGTGGCTGATAGAGATGCTCCATTGTTTAAACATGTTATTGTGAGTGAACAGCATGGCTTCATGAAGGGTCGGTCCACCATTACCAACCTTTTGTGTTATGAACAGGCAGGTTGATTCAATTTATACCGATTTTTCCAAAGCCGTTGACAAGGTTAACCATGACTTGCTTGTCAAAAAGCTTTCGACATTGGGAATTTGTGGTAATCTGTTGGAGTGGTTTGGTAGCATTCTTAAAGGTCGAACACACGCAGTTAAAATAAAAAAACTTTGTGTCCTCAGAGGTTTAATTGCATCAGGTGTTCCTCAAGGGGGTCATCTCTCTGCATTCCTTTTTGATTGTTTTATCAATGATATTAAATCTGTTTTTTCTGCCTCATCATTTCTGGTTTTTGCAGATGATGTAAAAATGTTTAGGGTCATAAAATCACCCTCAGATTGCGAGTTGCTGCAAAGTGATCTTAATGGATTTTAGTTGTGGTGCAATAATAATAAACTAATTTTAAATGCCAATAAATGTAAAGTAATATCTTTTAGTCGTAAAAAGAATCCATTTACGTTCAATTATCAGTTGGATAATTTTCTGCTTGAACGTCAGAGTGTTGTTAAGGATTTGGGGATTTGGTTCGATTCTGAACTTACTTTTTCTCAGCATATTGGTTATATATCCAATAGAGCAATGCGACTATTAGGTTTTGTTTTCCGAACTTTGCAAGGTTTTGCGAATATTTTTGTATTGAAGGATGTTTACTGTGCCCTGGTAAGATCAGTTTTTGCATCCTGCATTTGGCAGCCATTTTATACTGTTCATAAAGAGAGGCTAGAACGCGTACAACGAAAGTTTTTAAAGAGAATTGGTCTCAGGTTGAATATTCCTTACGATGATGTAATTTATTCTGAAATTCAGTCGCTTTTAAACTTACCTTCTTTGGAGAGCAGAAGGCAATATATAGATGTTGTAACTTTTTATAAGATAATTAACAATATGTTAGATGCCCCTAATTTACTTGCAACTATTGGTTTTCATATTTCGCCCATCAATTCTAGATATAAATTACTTTTTAATGTTAATTTTCACAGAACTATGGAATAAATTCTCCAGTTTCTGTGTAATTTGGCAAACTCTATGATAAAAAATAATGAAATTGACTTATTTTATGACTCAATTAATAGTCTTAGTGTTAAATTGAAAAAAGTTTTGTACTGAATGTTTTATAGTAGATTTAGTGTTGTCTTAACTCTGTGATATAAATATCCGGCATTTGTGTTGTTTAAGTATCGCTTGTCATTTGATTTTAATAGCTTTAGTGTTATTGCTTTTAAAATATTTGTAAAAAAAAATAAAAAAAAATAAGAGCTGTAAGTCCGCCATCTTGCCTATGTTAAATGTTTTCTTATTATTAATTCCTATTTATTTTAGTCATTTTACTGAGTTTGATATTGATATTCATGTACATATATATAGCTATAGAGTAGAAGTATTGTAAATGCTGTTGGCGTAAATAAAATTTTGAATTTGAATTTGAGTTTTGAAGGTAAAATGGCGGATGGAAATTTGTAGCATACAAATCTATTCCTGTACTCAAGATTCGAAGTCTTATCTATATCCCTGGTACAGTTAAATTGAGAGAATCGAAGAAGACGTTAGGTACAAGATATTTTGTGTGAACGGAAAGGCAGTTAGTTAAAGAAAACGTTAATTAAATTTAGTAAAGAAAGGAGGTATCTAGTTAATTTTAGATTTAAATAATCAAGAAGTTTTGTTAGATATTTAATAATAGTTAACCATATGTACAGTACCTATTTAGTTTTATGTGTGAAAGGATGAATGCTTGAAAGTAGTTAGAAATCATTAAATATATTTATCATTTAATGCAAATTAATTCTTGCATTATTAAAGTACGTAATACCTAGAATACATGTTTCAATTCACACCCTATGAATAAAATCCCCACCACCCTATTTTAAAACATTCCACTAGTTAGAGTGGTTAATTATAAAGTTAATTACCACCCCCACCTTTGTGGTCATACATGATTTAAGAAATAATTGTTGATCCAGGCCAGCATTCATTGATCGAAATAAAAGAGACACTCACTGGATTACACTACTCCTTTGTATGTATATATTCGTCAAATATTTCACTTCATACATGGCCCTACGCTTGCTTCGCTCGTTCCGGAGGTGCAACCAACCCAAGGCATGCCCAAAATGAAGAAAAAAACTAAAAAATATTTGCATTGTTGACTAAGAAATTTTTATTTATTTATTTTTTAATTTGAGCATGCCTTGGGATAGTTTGAGTTAGTTTTGTTTGGTTGCGCCCCCGAAGCGACCGAAGGGAGCGGAGGGTCATGCGTGAAGTGGAATAATAAATATACTTAAAAAGTAAACAAACACTGTTATTCCCCATAAGAAAATGTGCAACTTTTGGCAACACTGTGCTAGGCCCTCGGTGTCGGTTACTAAAATTTCATTATTTTCACGTTACACCTGGGAAAGTCGTAGTGGAAGTTTGCCGTTCTAGGTCAATTAAGACTCAAACTCGGACATTTTTTCGGCTCCAATGTGGCGGATACTCCAATTTTTGTAGTTTAAGATAGGACACCCCTTTTCTAGCGAAAAAAAGAAAATGTGCAAAATCGACACAATCTATATGTTGCCAGACCCTTAATTTGAGGATATCTTTGAAGATTTGTAACCTTCCTTATATTTTTCTTGCATTTGGTAATTATTACACGCGGTTAACTAAGTTTTATATTGTCACGAGTAGTTTTTGGGGGTAGCGCGTTTATTTAAAGAATAACTTCTCAGAGAAGAGCCTCGTCGGGATTAGTACAATGACGGGGTCTCAATGCTTCCTTTAATCTACCACTGAATGTTCTACTCGTGAGGACACGCCTTGTTTGGCGTGCCGGGGGGTAACTGAGGTAGACCGGGTTCGCGTCACGTGGGGTAAGAAGAGATGATAAAGTAAGCACGTTTAGTTTATAACAATAACAATGTATTAACGATAAAACTTTAACAACAATTATTAGTCAGAGAAAATGAGATTCTATTATACCCGATTACTACGGTGCGCATGTTTTCTCGATTTGAGGTACTGTTCATAGGTCTTTGTTTACTGTCTTATAATTTATAGTTTTTCTTAAGAGCTGGGTTTTATTTAAGAGCACTAAGAGCTTTCACTAAACTTTTTAACTGACTATTTAGACACTTGTCTTTCTCAACACTCTGACAAACTTCTTGTCAAGACTTTACTATGGAGGTTGTGCAACCCCTGGTCCTAGCAGTCGTCAAGTAACTAACCGGTACCAGGTTGGGTAGGAAAGGAATTGAACCTAAAGCAGTCGTATGACTAACTCTAGGAGCGGATAGAACCCAGAAGGCAGTCGTCAAATGACTAACCTTGGGAGCTGGAGGTGAGACTAAGTCTGCCGAACTGAGGGTTCGGTAGCGTATTTATATAAAACAAAGTGATGATCATTGCATGCATAAGGTTCAAAGTCGCTCCCGTTGATTGCTCGCGTTGTTTATAGTTTGCATTTAATGTTTATGTAACAATCTCCAAGTTCAAGTTCAAACTTGCGACAGGGTGATATTTATTTAGTAGCTTATGCTTTTTAGTAGATTACAATATTTTCGAATAACTCTCTTAACTGAAGTTTATTCTATACTAAAATTTTTATTACAAAATAATTCTGAGCGTGCTATAAAGAGCATTTTGGAACATACTTGCTTCAATATTGCCTAACTTTTAATACAAAAATTGAACGCCAGAGAATTTATATTAATTAGCTACGATAAATCCTTTTTTACTCAAACGTCAGTAAATCCGTCATTACTCGACTGTGTAGGCGGCCGTGAAGTTTCGTTTTTCCTCCGCCGGAGCTTTACTTTTCACTTTTCCGCCGGCGGAGGTAAAAGTGTTGTCATAGCAACATACACACAATACAAACAGACAACAAAATAAGCGTCAAGACCTAAAGATTTATTAAACTACGATTTGTATTTATCACTCAATTTGTGACTGCATTTCTAAAAATCACTAATTTAGGAACAAATTAGTTATTATTTAATCGAACTTACTCAATAACTGCTTATCAATACGGAATTAAAACTCAATCGGAGACGCAATCTTAAAACAATGATTATTGTTGACAGTGTCCACTGACAGCTTTATGTTACTTAGCACAACCTGTGCCTATTCACCGACACCAGTCTAAACCGCCTTGGGAACCCACTTATCTTTAATAATAATTAGTTGTTATTACTATTAAAAAGAGATGTTTTTGCATTAATTTGTCGACATTTGAAGAAAAAACAGCATATTTTATTTGGAGGAAAAGTTACTTTTCATGGCTTGCTCTCTATTACCAGCCTCACTACGTTCGGCTGTTAAACACAAGCGCGCCATGAAAAGTATCACTTTTCCTCCATATAAAATAATATACTATTTTCTAAGTTAAGCGACGTCATCGATGACGTAAGTATAAAACCTTCAGGAAACGAACCCTACTTATTACTACAACATATTTATATAATACATACAACAAATATTATAGAATAGTATCCTTATTATAAAAATGAGATATTATTATTATATGACATGTTTTGTACTATAAGACTGTAATATAAAAAACTGTAATTAATTTTGACGTCTTAAACTAATCAAAATTATCAATAATAATATCGTAATGAGATAACCCATCTCTTTAAAATACTATTTCATTAGACCTGATGCATTCATTTTTGAGACACCCTATATATGTATATATTTTGAGACACCCTTTATACATGTAAAAGATAAATCAAGTCATAAATTACTGAAGTCGAGTTTTTGCGAGGTTTTTTGGAAGATATCCGAAAGGTATTGCTCGAGAACGGAAAATGGAGTGTCATAAGCCAGCGGAGTGAGTGTACGGTTCATTTTGGTGAATTGTTTTGCTTCTGTGTTGCAATATGTCATTACAAGTCGGTAAAATGAAACTTATAATAGGACCACTATATTTTTTATACTCATTGATAATTCATATTTGATGGTATAACGTGTGTATATATTTTGATATTGTTATTAACATAATGTGCATAAATATTTCTTCTATTTTCATGGATACTTCATATTTGATGGCATAACATATGTATATATTTTGATATTGTTATTAACATAATTTGCATAAATATTTCTCCTATTTTCATGGATAATTCATACCTATTTGATGGCATAACATATGTATATATTTTGATATTGCTATTAACATAATTTGCACAAGTATATTTATATTATTCTCATTGATAATAATTCATATTTGATGGCACAACATGTGTATATATTTTGATATTGTTATAAACATGATTTGCACAAATATTTCATATTTATTGTCATGGATAATTTATATTTGTTCGTATAACATGTGTATATATTTAATGAAATCGTTTTATGCTGTGACTAACATTGATTTTTCGGTCTGTCTTTTCGTGCTGGAATTTTAGTTTTAGTATGACTGTGATTATAATGTAAGTAAGGGACTTGATGAATCCACTAACATTTTCCTCCCCTGGCTGAGCGAATATCCTAGCTATAAATCGTGAGCTTGCGAGCAAAGCACCCTAAGTCGTTCTTTCAACAAATGTTATATTTTTTATGATTTGCTTTTGTATGAAACCTATGTGAAATTTAAATTAACATTAATTTGTAACCTTGATTTTGACTTGATGCCAATTGCTTATAAGCACCCGAAATGATAAAAGATCTGTAGCCTGTGCACAATTACACAGAATAAAACCATATATTCGGAATTGAAATATACTATATCGAAATGACTATTAGTAATAAGCAACAGTAAAGGTATAAGCTATTTGAATCGTTCTTCCGTATCCTATAATCTTACAGCCTACAAGAGAAATACTATTCAATCACAAAAGTGTTTAAGTACATAATATAATCAATCGCTAAGCGATGACGAAGGAAATATATATTAATCGGCCTGCAGGTCTTACTAGAGATATTGGCTCAATTTGCAACTATAGCTGAGTAGCCTCCCGTATGGGACCTCAGTACCTGCTGGCGACGTCTGGCTAACTAATACTAAACTCTTCAGTTTTGAATGTATTGTAGTATTGTCACAAGTGTAGAGCGACAAATTGTGGTGCGTGAGACAGTAATTTAATTAATTGTTATACTAATGAAGGTTGTACAGCATAACTCGGTTTAGGAATTGCGATCGAGGTTTTCTCTGCCATGCTCTTTCTTTAATAAATTAGGCGTATTAGGAATCTGTTATTTGATTTACATGACGCACCTTTCCCTCAAATTTCCCTAATTGTGTTTAGTCGAAGCGCAATCCGAATAATTAAATATTGTGTAAGATTTAATAATAACACGACGTAGGTATTGATTTTCTTTTAAACTATTTTGACGATCATTGGCAAAATAAAGACAAAGCACAACTTGTCTCATTCAACTATGTTGAACAGACCCGGGTGGGTTATACTACAGTAAGAATAACCTCGTGCGCCTATGAGAAGGCAAGATTTTTTACGTGCTACTCCTCTGCTCCTTCAGTCGTCGTTAAGGTTCACTCTCTTGGCGCACTATAGTAGTGAGTTTCCAAAGTTGCTTTATACGTCCAAAAAATGAATGTAAATATCTACATATTTATGCTTTCTATTATTCTGTAGTAAGTAAAATAATAAATTTACCCTGTATATTAAGCATAATAAATCATACCATGGAATATTAAATTTCTTGTCCTCCACGAAAGAAACTATCACACGGCAGCTGTCTGCTCTAGAGAGAGTTCTCTGTAGTTGAAATATAAAAATACTTCTTTATTGGGAACCTTTATAACTTTTATCCAACACATATCAGTTTTAAGTACCATTATTCATGTCATTTTAGACCACTAAACTATCAAATAACTCACGCTCTTTTTTTAAGTACTTACTATTTATTTTCAATATTATTACAGGTATTTAAATTAACATTAATATTAAAAGAAACCGTCATTGTTTTAGATCAACTGGATATTGTCATATTTTCCATGTCTCCATTGGAAGTTGAGGGCATTTGTTCCACTTGACCGTTGTTTGATATTTTGCTGATCCCTTGAATTTTCTCCGCAATTTTAATTTTGTTTTGAATGGATTCTTCGATGTAGCCCTCCGCTACCGATGAGGATTTCTATCCTCCATGGCGCTTAAGTGTGGCAGGCGAGATAACAACACAGTAAAATCATTCTCTGTTATTTATCTGTTTTATTCTGATATTTGTGGTAGTAAATTCGGGATTTTCTGTATAGACATCCTTCTTGTGCTCAGAAACCCTTCTGTGAAGTTTCAAACTTGTGCTGCAATAATTATCCCTTAAATTTATGCTATTGTTCTTGTACTTCTTATTCAGAGTATATTAGCAAAAACTAAATTTCTGTACCTTTAAATCATAAAAAATTAAATTGAAATATATTGTGCTTTTCACCTTGTCGTGTTAGCAAAATTTTAATGATTTTTTGAATATATAGCCTGTTTCACCCAACATATTCATCAAATAATCATGTCTTGCTCAAAGTGTGAAGTCGTTCTAAATGAAAAGGAAATCAAATATAAAATAATATGCGACTTTTGTAAAGCTGAATTCTGTCTTGCTTGTTCCAAGTTCACAACTTCTGAAGCCCAAGTAGCCCAGATGAAGTCCAGGGTTATGTTGTATGCCTGCGGCGCATGTGCAATCTCGGTTACCAAAGTAGTGAACTAGCCAAGGGTTTTGGTGCGCTGAGCTCCCAGATGCAAGCTTTTGAGTCTCTTAATAACAATCTCTCCAGGAAGATATCGCAGAAATTTGAGACCCTTATCGTCTCCCTCCTGGGTAAATCAGCTATTCCGGAGGATTATACAACTACATTTTCAACTGGCTTGGATGGCTTGAAAAAGGATATCCAGGAGGTATCCTCTGCAGTCACTAAACAAATTGACTTGCTTAAAGCCGATTTCTATAACCAAGAAACGTCACATGTCAAAGAAATAAAGCGATGCACTGAGAAACTCAGCGAGACCAAGACCACAACTGTACTGCCTTCTGATGAGCCTCCGAATTCTTACGAGACAAGTTTTGATAAGAAAAACAGAGAACTGCTTAAGAAAATTGTTAATCTGGAAAAGGAACTCCAGTTTATTAAAAAGTCAATAACACCAAAACCAAGCGAGTCCGTGCAAGTTTTGACTGCGTTACCACCTAGGATACCACTGTCGGTGCAGCCTATCTCTGAGCCTGACTTAAAAGCAAGTCAAAGAACTAATCAGCTGGCTAACGGTCAACAGTTCACCAGTGCATCTCGGAACCCGGTTGCTGCATTAGCTCGCAATGGTGCTAAACCAATTATTGTAGGTACTGGAACCGCTGGGTCACTCACAGCTGCTGAGAGACGTCAACGGCTGTATCTTGGCAGGTGTAATCCCAATACATCAGAAGAACAAATATTAAATTATATGAAGGATCAGCTGGAGATTTCTGACGTAAAATGTTTCTTATTAGATAGAAATGAAGATGTTGCCTCCTTTAAAATAGGTGTTAGAGAGTCACTTTTAAATAGTTTGCTCGAGCCCAACCTTTGGCCAGCAGGTACTGCTGTTAAGGAATTTCGTCCTCGTCCTCGACGCACTCTCAGACAATCCACTCCAAATTTTCGACAAACACCATTGGAGCAACAAAACCTCTAGACTGTATAACCATTATTTATCAGAATGTTAGAGGCCTAAAAACTAAGCTTAAAGAGTTCTTCTGTTCTGTCCAAGCAGAATCATATTCCTTAATTGCTGTAACGGAAACCTGGTTGGATTCTGACGTAAGTGACAGTGAATTTTTGGATTCTCGATATGTGGTTTATAGAACTGACAGGAACTCTGGCAATAGCACAAAGAGCCGCGGAGGCGGTGTCTTTCTGGCAGTGGACATTAACCTCAAATCACATCGCTTAGCTATTGGAAGCCCTGCTGTGGAGGAAACCTGGGTGTCAATTACAATTGACAATTCAGTATACTGTATAGGCTGTGTGTATATCCCACCTCTGATGGATATACAGTATTATGATCTGCATTTGAAATCTGTTGCTAGTGCCTGCGAAATGTTTAAAAATGTGTTAGTTTTAGGTGACTATAATTTATCACAAATTACCTGGTGCCAATGTGAAGACTATCCTGGACTTTTGCCTGGTACTGTAAAATCTGCTAGGGAGGATTTGTTGTGTGATACCTTTGCGTTTTTGGGTTTAGCTCAAAGCAACGATATCCGAAATAATAATGGCTCTATTTTAGATCTGTGTTTTGCTAATTTTGAGATCGAATCCATTGTAAAGTGTCACGATTTGGTGGGCTGTGATTTATATCACCCTGCTTTAGAATTGTCAGTTAGTACAAGCGAGATAAACTACTTAGAGCCTGTAAACTATTTTTACTATGATTTCCATAATACAGATTATACTTTAATAAATAATTATTTTCTCTCGTTTGACTGGCTGTCAATCCTGGTTACTGATTTAGAAACCTCTGTCAATAACTTTTATTCTATTGTCTATGATTGTTTTAATATGTATGTATATGTTAAGCGACGTCGCTCTGGCGACCGATTTCCTAGTTGGTTCTCAAACGATCTGAAGAGTTTAATATTTCAGAAAAAAATAGCTCATAAAAGGTATTTTTTTTTATGGCAGTGGCACACACACTAAAGGAAGATCCTATGGCGCTCGACGAGCGGTGTGTGTGCGAAGATGTTGATTGACACGGTTCTTGAATATTTGTAGGTTGTAATTAGTGGGAAACAGATGTCCAGGAAGTGAGTTCCACAGTGATGCAGTGCGCCAGACAAAGGAGTTCTGGTAAAGCGATGTTCTAGGTGTTTCTAGTTGTACGACGAACTGGTGCGCTCCTGCCGTCTGTCGGGATGGTCTGACAGGAGTTGCCAGGGGCGGGATTATGCGGGCCAAATCCTGGGAACAACTGCCGTGAAAGTATCTGTAAAACAGAGATATCTCGGCCACATGTCTGCGATGTTCCAGATTATCCAGATTCCGTGTCAACTCCGGATCGCCGACGAGACGCACAGCCCTCTTCTGAATGGAATCCAGCAGCTTTAGGGTATGCTTTGATGCGGCACCCCAGATATGTGAGCAATATTCTAAGCACGGTCTTATTTGCGCTTTGTACAGGGTGGCTCGAATTCGTGTCTATGTATGGGGAACTCGAAAACCGTAAGAGATACAGTGTCGGTCAAATTAAGGCAAAATTGCGCATTTAGGTGCCTAACAATTTGCCATTTAGAAAGGTTTTAAATTCCGAGTATTTCCGGAGATATCCGGAAAAAACCGAAATTTTAAAAATTCGTTTTATATTTTTCCTGGGCTTATTTACAAACGGATATCAAATTGAATTGCACTTTTGCATTGCCACTTTTTCCGCTCTATCTAATGATGGTATCCAGTTTGAAATCCGACGTTTCGTCTTCAAGGAATCATCATCAACTTTCTTTTTTTAAATACGAACTTTAATTTTTTTATCGTTTTTTCAGATGGTATTGGCGTTAATAATATGGCTAAGTTTTTTTATTTTTTTTTAATTTTATTTTATTTTTTTTAAATTTATTTTATTATTTTTTTAATTACATATTTTGCTTTGGCCTAATTTTAAACAATTTAAGGTAGGTACTTTTGAAATTTTTATATTCTATAAAAATATTTTATTTTGTTTTTTGTATTAAGTGGAAAATTGGAGCGTATTAAAAATAAAACATAGTAAAATTATTTCTTACGAGAATATGGCCATGAACTATTACTCAAACAAGTTGCTTACTGCAAAGATAAAATATTCCCAACTTTAACCAATTAAAAATTTTATTCAATAGAGAACATCAACAATTCATAATCATACTAAGTGATACTATAGGAACTTTGATGAAAAAACTCCTATTGGAATTTTGCTTGTAAATAAAATGCACTCAGCAACTTGTTTGAGTAATAGTTCAAGGCCATATTCTCGTAAAAAATAATTTTACTATTTTTAATTTTTAATACGGGCTCCAATTTTTCACTTAATGCAAAAAACAAATAAAATATTTTTATAGAATATAAAAATTTCAAAAGTACCTACCTTAAATTATTTAAAATCACGCCAAAGCAAAATATATAAAATAAAAATAAAAAAAAAATAATAAAAAAAATAATAAAAATTAAATAAAATAAAAACACATACTCATATTAATAATGCCAATACCATCTGAAAAACGATAAAAAAAATAAAGTTCGTATTTATAAAAAGAAAGTTGATGATGATCTCTTGAAGACGAAACGTCGGCTCTCAAACTGGATATCATCATTGGATAGGGCGAAAAAAGTGGCAATGCAAATGTGCAATTAGATTTGAAATCCGTTTTTAAATAAACCCAGGAAAAAAATAAAACGATTTTTCAAAATTTCGGTTTTTTCCGGATATCTCCGTAAATACTCGGAATTTTAAAACTTTCTAAACGGCATATTGTTAGGCAC
>MU187427.1:62589-74707 GCA_016904865.1 Pissodes strobi | reverse complement strand
TCCGGTAAGACGATCGCTAATCCTAGATCGGAGATGCGCACGTGACCGTTGTCGTCTAACAGAATGTTCTCGGGTTTACAGTCACGGTACACGATGCCCTGTGAAAGTAAAATTTAGTCATTTAAATCTAAACTGCATAATTAAAATATAAAATTAAAATTAAAGACCACTACAAGGAGCATTTAAGACTTCTTGGACAGAATAAAAAGCTTCGATCCTCGTTTTAAATTCACGTAATGGGATATTCTAACCTTCGTTGTCGAAGAATTTATTATTTATTTATTTCAACGCATTATTATTGTAAACTATCAAGTTTGAACTTGAACTTGACAAATGCTATATAAACATTCACAGTTAATTATAAGCAACTAGAGCGTTCGACGGGAGCGATTTTAATCCTTAATGATGCAGCCATCAGCATTTTGTAACATATAAATACACAGGCAATCGCCAAATTCATCAGGTTTACGGGTCTCTCAACTCCGCTTAATTTAGTTGCGGGCAGCACACAGGTGCGTCCACTTCTAGTTGTTCTATCCCACAACCTCCATATCTGTGAACACCTGGACATAGGTTCAGGGTGATCAGGTCCTTACCTAACTTGGATGGACGTATACACAGGTATACGGCACCCGGGGGATTCTAAAAAGTAGTGAGAGTCGAATCTACGAGTGAAGAATCAAAATTTCCAGTAAAGGGATTTTTAAAAGTAGTATAAGTCCCTTAAAAATCTGTGACAAACTTAAATTAGAAAACTCTAAAAGACTTACCATATAAATATCAAAACGAATACCTAAATAAAAGACAACCCAGCGCACATAAACTTTATTAATAAAACCGTGACCAAGGGCATACAAAAACTTTTAACTCAAACTCAAACTCTTTATTTGGCCATTTGTAAAAACAAATACATAGCATTTATGCATTGGCAAGTCAATTATTACATAGTATGTAGTTTACAAAAATAGAATAAAATAAATTACCAATATTTAACCAAATTTTGCAAAAATAAATACAATGGTCTAATCATTTAATATTCCAAAATTAGCATAAACAGCAGAAATATTCAATATGACTAGAAAATACCGAATCATGTAAACATAAAATAAACAAAAGAACCATAAGATGAGGACGATAATAAAGTGTCCAAATAAACCTAAAATATATACATATATACACACGCATACATATACAGACTGACACATACTCATACACACACATACACACCTATACATATAGGTAAAAAATACACAGAGAATAAATAAAACAAACAAAAGAATACTTATAATTACTAAGAATAGAAAAAAATATATTTACAATCAGATTCAAGTATAGAGAAGGTAGTATATCAATAGTGTTCCATAAATTCCTTAAAAAAATAAAATGCATTGTTAACAAAAAGTTGTCTTATTTTTACCTTGAATCTTTTGTCACCTAATATCTTTAAACTAATAGGTAATTTATTATACAAAGTAATTGCATTGTAAGTCAATGAGTTTTCAAAATTTGCTGTTTTGTGCCTCGGAACTGCAAGTATATGCTCACTACGCGTGTTATAGTTATGGCTACTCGTTAGAGATCTAAACTTAGTAAAATTTTTACATACACACACAAGACATTTATACATATAAATACATGGGACAGCTAAAATTTTCTTACTAATAAAAATATTTTTACAGGACTCGCCCATATCTAAATTGAAAATCAGTCGAAGTATTCTTTTCTGACCAATAAAAATTCTTTTTGCCTCGCTACTTTTACCCCAAAGTATAATACTCTGGGATATGTGGGTTAGGCATAATAACAGTTTAGTAAGGCATCAGTGTCTAAACTACTTTTTAATTGAAAAATTGCGTAATAGGCACTATTTAGTTTCTTTGACAAATAATCCACATGCGTCTCCCATGAAAAATTCTTGTTTAAGAATGTTCCCAGGAATTTTACATTCGATGACAAATCTTCGGTACTATTTATGAGAAGCTTGCGTAAATTAAAATTTACATAAACAGTCTTTTCCTCGTTTAGTACTAACCTATTTCTCTCACACCAGCTAGCCATTTTGTCCAATGCAATTTTTAGTTTGGAATTTAGTTCCTCTGGAGTATCGGCCGATAGAGTTATGGATGTATCATCCGCATATAGTATGACTACCTCGTCCCCCATATAATTAGGCAAATCATTGACGTAGACAAGGAAAAGCAGAGGTCCAAGAATGGAACCCTGAGGAACACCCAAATTCATGTTTGTCGGATATACCTCCATTACATTTAACTTGGAGAAACCTGTTTGTCATGAAAGAATCAATGAGGTCCTTAAGTGCACCTCGAATTCCCAAACATTCAAGCTTATCTATTAGGATGTTTTTATTTACCAAGTCAAATGCTTTTGAGACGTCAAAAAATATTGTTACTACATACTTACCCTGGCCTACTTTTTTATAAACATATTCATAAATATTAATGGATGCAGTTTCTATGGAGTGGCCAACTCGAAAGCCATGCTGGCTATTTGAAAGGAGGTTATATTTATTGAAAAAACTGATTATTTTATTATAAATGACCTTCTCCAGGATTTTGGGAAACACACTCACGACAAATATCGGTCGGAAATTTTCTATGTTATGTTGATCGCCTTTTTTAAAAACAGGATTGCAGTTTTTAAGATATCCGGAAACTGTCCACTTTGGAGTGATAGGTTTATTAAAAACAATAGTTGGTCAACCAAATTATTTGCAATTTTCTTAAACAATGCTGGGAATATTTCATCTACAGAGCTGGATTTCTTATTTTTAAGATTTTTTTATAGTGAACAGTACTTCTGTTTTTGTTAGTGGGTTACAAAATATTGAAGTTTCGCTTATAGGTGGGACAGTATGAGGTAATGATAGGTTGTATCCAAAATGTTTTTCACTAAGTTTAGAAGCAATAATTGAGAAATACCTTCCAAACTCCTGTGCCACCAAGATATTGTCTGAAATGATTTCATTAATTATTCTAATACTATAAATGTTGTTTTTGTTTTTCTTCCCGCCTAATCTATTGTTTACAGTCCTCCAGTCCTAAGCCTCCCTCGAGAAGACATGCATTTAATATTAATTGGGTATAGTGTAAACTCTTAATTGATCTATAAACTTAAAAATGCCTTTATTAATATACAGTCTAACCGTTAAGTTTGTTTGTACATAAACTTGTTATTGTTTTTATAAATGTGTTTCCTTTATCATCTCTTCTCACCTTGACGTAGTGCGATCCCAAATCTAGGTTACTCTCCTGTACGCTAAGTCAGGCATGACGTCACAAGTAAAAAATACAGTTCGTGACAATATTTACAACTTCAACAATAACTAGCTTAAAATTGTCTTTTTAGCGCTTATTTTAAACCTACTCTGAGGCACATTAAAAAAAAGTCCACTTTCACGCAACACTCGTCAACACTAGAAATTCTATTAACGGGACTATACAATAAGTACCAAGTGTGACAATGACGTATATGTAAAAGAGTTTGGTTACATGCAGGGTAAGAAGGTACATTAATATGAAAGGCTTCAAGATACTGGACTCTTAATAACATTGTTAAGAACATTACAAGCAACACTTATGTCATAGAAAACCCTTCTACGGGCAAGGGGAGCTAAATCTAAGTAAGACATAGTCTGGGCCCAGTTAAGATCTATTCTATTAAGTAGAAGTTTATATTTTGCATATTGCACTTTCTCAAGCCTATTAATATGAACTTGATAATACGGGCACCAAACTATGCTAGAGAACTCCAATATCGATCTAACAAGTGATATATACAAAGTTTTTACAGCAACTACATTTTTGAAATCCTTAGTGGTTCTCTTGACATAACTTAACATCCTGTTAGCTCTATATGAACTCAATATGAACTGTAAACATAAGCCTGGTATCCAAGTATACACCAAGATCCTTCACAACAGATACACCCCTGAGAGCAACACCATTTACCGAGTATTCGACGAGAAGCAGTGGCCTTAAACGGCTGATCTCATGAAGTAACATTTGTCGATATTCAGTAACATGTTGTTGATTCTACATCATTCAAAGATTGTGGTCAGATCATTGTGCAATAAAATAACATCATCAGATGATATTTGACGACACAGCTTCAAATCATCAGCAAAAACCAAAAAGTTAGATAAAAGCTTATGTTCCAAGTCATTGATAAATAAACTGAATAATAGAGGGCTCAAATGGGATCCCTGAAGCACCCCGGAAATTGCGGTAAATTTATAGATAAGTGGCCACCACCTTTAACTTGCTGCTTTCTATCCAACAGATGTGAATTTATTTAATCCCATTAATAGACAACTTTGAAATTAAGATACTGTGATCGACTTTGTCGAAATCCTTGAAGAAGTCTGCATATATAGTATGAGTTTCGCAGCCCTTATCAAAAGAGGTAGTAAAAAAATTACTGAGGAGAAACAGGTTAGTATCAACGAACCGGCCCGACGAAAATCCATGTTGCTGGTTTATTATGACTTGATTGAAGGTGTTGATAGTACCCTCTCAATACAATACTCAAATACTTTAAATAATGCGTATAGAATAGAGATTGGTCTGTAATTAATAAGGTCATTTTTCCAGCTTTATGGATGGGAAAGATATGGCAGTTTCCAGACATTGGAGAATATGCCAGAAATAGGGGATTTAGAAAAAAATGGTAAAGGGGTAGATAGAGAGAGTTTGAGCAAAGTTTTAATAACCTGTTGGGAATTCCCAGTCGCCTGCCGAGATCTGAATGCTGGAAACCGCTTCGAAACTACTGGAGCAGTTAGTAACATTAGAATGTGTTAAGGGGTTGAAAACAGAAGAGAAAAATTGAGCAAATAGGTTGGCTATGTCACTACCATTATCTGCACTCACTGTACCTAGATGCATTTCTTTAGGGAAAGAACTTCGATTCGACTGGGAACGAACAAATTGCCAGAAGAATTTAGAATTTTCAGTTATAGAACTTTCGGCATAACATTCCAGATGAACACTGCCTATGCAGTAAAGAGAAAGTGTTGTAATCTACAACTGAATTTGACTGCTTAAACCTTTTGTGAGCCATTTTTTTCTTAAATATTAGGGATTTAAGTGCATTTGAAAACCGAAAGGAAATCTGTCGCTAGAGCACACACAGGCACAAACAATTCAAAACAATCGAAGACAGCAGTGTAAAACATTCCTAATGTGACCTCTAAATCATCGTTTAAAATCGACAACCAACCAAATGACAAGAAATGATTATTTATAAGAGCATTATTTACCAAAACAACCTAGTGTATCACCCGATATGACCTCTCTTCCTGATTGGACCTTTCCCAGTTGAAGATCGGGATAATCGTCACTTCGAGACCACGTTCTCTCAACTCGGTTTTTGGCGCGTTCATCCTCTACTTTACACTATGTGTGCACTAATTTCAGTAAGGATGAAGTTAAATTTACAACTGTTAATGCCGGGTTGTCTGATCATGAAGCTGTATCATGTTCCTTATCGATTTGCTCTGGTACTGGAGCGGGTAACGCAAGACATGTTAGACTTCTCACCAAAAAGAACTTTAGAAGATTTACATTGTTTTGCGGTCAGACAGGCTGGAATAGTGTTCTAGCCACAGAGAATCCGCTGGAAGAGGTCCATTGCATCATTCAGGGCAAATTTAACATAGCCTTTCCGCTTGTAAAAATAAAGAAGAGGAAAAGGAGACCATGGCATATAATGGCTTTACGTGTTTCGGGAAAAATATGCGTTGTCTTCCCTATATAACAAAGTTTGCAATAAGTAATGCTAATTTTGTCACCACAGCATTTACAGGAACCCCATAAAGTTTGCCAAAGTCATATTTTCAGATTAGCATTTTGAAATCATCCAATAAGTCAAAAGAATCCAGGAGAATTGTCAATGACCTGCGAGGGAAAAATTAAACTACTCCCATTGTTAGCTCTTTAAATGCTAATGCTCTCAATTCATTTTATTGTTCCATAGCCGCAAAATTATCACAAGAACTATTTAAATCACATTTCAGTGGCTGAAACATTCTTTTTTACGCATGTCACTGCCCTTGAGATTCATGACACATTTTCTTATATAAAAAGTAAGAATTCTTCCGGTTGGAATAGGATATGCTTGAAGGAGTTTCTGGCTTTACCATTTGAGGTGCTGCAGGTTCTGGCTGAGGCCATAAATGCCTCCTTTTTTTCTGGAAGATTTCCAGCCTGTCTGAAGAAGGCCGTGATTGTACCTCTTCATAAAGATGGAGACCATGACAGTCCCTCAAACTTTCGTCCCATTGCACTGTTGCCTACCATGACTAAAGTGGTCGAGAAGCTGGTTAAGGTGAGGATGGATTCTTTTATAAAGAGACATGGCCTTATGAGTACGCAAAAGTTTGGCTTCCAAGAGCTGATGGGTACGAGCGATGCTATTTTCGACTTCCTCGAACATCTATACATCCGGCTGAACTCTGCGGAGGTTGCCGCGGCGGTATTCTGTGAACTGTCCAAGGCATTTGGTGGCGTGGATCACGGAATACTGTACTTGAAACTAGAGATGTATGAATTTAGGGGCATGGCGTTGGAGTGGTGTCGATCGTACTTGTCTGAGCGTGTTCAGACGGTCGTGCTGCGAGCAGCTTCTATGAACTGAGTGTGAGGGCCGGCGGTGTTCCCCAGGGCTCTGTCTTAGGACCACTTCTGTTCCTAATTTATACAGTGTGTCCAAAAAAGTATGCAACATATGGGAAACTTCTTTATTATTGGATTCTCAGAAAATTTTATTCTTCATAAAAGTTGGTGCTTGCCCTAAAACAGTAAACGAGTATTTCAATTTTTACGTACTGCATTTAGTGCGGACGCAAATGTCATTTTTCCGAAATCGCGTCAAGAGTAAAGTACCTTAAATTATAATGATACAGCAAAATCTTATAAGGGAAAGTTTTTCCAAATTAAAAAATTTATCTAAATATGAACTTTGAGTTAAGTACATCAATTTTTAATTTCACTTTTTTTCTCAAACTTTACGCCATCGGTGAATGCTTTGTTCTTTTGTTATTAGTATACTTGCCAAGCAACTTCAAAATTTAAAATAGACATTAGTTACATAGTTGCATAATGTTTCAGTTTTTACAGAGATAAAAGCCAGTTTAGGTATCAGTGTGTTGCACACATTTAAACAATTTTGGTCCAAAATAATTGCCCACATTAATTATTACAAAATACAATTGGAATGACTGACTCAATAATAATTAATTTCATATCAGAGCGAAGTAAAATTGTTGCTATTTATTTGTTTTTATTCCAAATGCATGGCCTACACTTCAAGACCAATTATTTTATAAGGCTTTTTAGGATACTTGGGAATATTTTGCACATCGGGTGCAAAAAATAAATAAATTATTAGTTGTTTTACATGAAATGAAAAGAGTTAGGTCTATTCATGATTTTGAGTAGAAAATTTTTTGAATCAAAAATGTTTAAATGTGTTTGCAACACACTGATACCTAAACCCGCTATTATCTCTGGAAAAACTGCAACATTATGCAACTATGTAACTAATTTCTATCCTAAATAAATTTTGAACTTA
Source organism: Pissodes strobi (assembly GCA_016904865.1). Taxonomy (NCBI): domain Eukaryota; kingdom Metazoa; phylum Arthropoda; class Insecta; order Coleoptera; family Curculionidae; genus Pissodes; species Pissodes strobi. The sequence goes on along the minus strand of MU187427.1, from coordinate 67,117 downwards.
CTTGGCAAGTATACTAATAACAAAAGAACAAAACATTCTCCAGTGGCGTAACGTTTAAGAAAAAAATCAAGAAAAAAAAAGAAAAATTAAAAGTTGATGTACTTAACTCAAATTTCATACTTAGATTACTTTTTTAATTTGGAAGAACTTTTCCTTATAAGATGTTGCTGTATCTTTATAAATTAAGGTACTTTACTCTTGATGCGATTTCGGAAAAATGACATTTGCGCCCGCACTAAAAGCAGTACGGAAAATTTGAAATACTCATTTACTGTTTTAGGGCAAGCACCAACTTTTATCAAGAATACAATTTTCTGAGAAACCAATAATAAAAAAGTTTCCCATATGTTGCATACTTTTTTGGACACACTGTATAAATGACCTTACGCACCTTTCGATGGCGGGGAAATTCACCATCTTTGCCGATGATACCACCATTGTCTGGCAGGATTCGGATGTCGATCATCTCAGATCCAATGTAAGGACAGATTTGATAAAGAGGAAGCAGTGGTGTGATACAAACTCTTTATCATTTAATGTTTCCAAAACCAACATTTTAAATTTTAAGTGCGCTGTGGAGGATATTTATCTGCAGGTCCGGCTGATTTCAACACCCAACATGAACAAATTTTTGGTTTTATCAATAGATAACTCTTTGAAGTTTGAAGATCATATATTGAATACTTCCAATAAGATCTCTTCTGGTTGTTATGCTCTCAGGGTAATTTTGAACAGTTTGGACTGCTCCATCGCTCGAAATTCTTATTTTGCTTTGGTCAAATCCCAACTTCGATATGGTATTTGTTTTTGGGGTTCATGTGCTCACTACTTGTCCAACTTTGTGTTTGTCTTGCAGAAGAGGGCAATCCAATATATGTGTGGTGCAAAAATTCACCATTCATGTCGTTCATTATTTGTAAGACATGGCATTTTAACTCTGTGTTGCATATTTGTTTTGGAGACGGTTTGTCTTATTTTTAAGAAATACAAGAGTAAGCTATCTATACGTGGGCAATATAATATGTGTCACGGGTTGCCCATTCCACGCTCAGAGCTAGTTAGAAGCTCCATAGTTTATGGAGGCAAGAAGATCTTTAATCATCTCCCCTTATGGTTGAGAAGGCAACCATGCATCAAATCAAAAATCTTTATTTGTTTCCTGACAAACATACAAATGTCTTTACCTTACGGCGTGAAACATGTCATCATTCTAAATAAAATACAATAACTAATAACTATACAACCATATAAAGTATAGCACATCATAAGATACAATAAAATTCACACAAAAATAAAAGAGTACCTAATAAAATTATTATATACGATTTGACAATCAAATAAGAGCAGTAAATTGCACAATGAAATAACAGTGTTGCATTTACAGCCCACTAGTACTTTTACATAATTAAATTAAAATAAAATAAAAGATAGATATAAATACAAATATTAAATATATACACAAAGATCATTATCCCACACACAAGAGCCCATCACTGAAGTATTCCTCGATCGAATAGTAGGCCTTAGCAATAAGCAACTGTTTTAGTTTGCTTTTAAATGTTAATAAGGGTTTGTATCTTAATGTAAGGGGCAACTTATTGAATATTTTTACTATTGAGAAATGGACATTTTTCTGCAAATAGGAGAAGTATGTTTTGTTTTCTAAGAGATCATCTTTCTGCCTTGTGTTATATTCATGATTCCTAGTTAAATCCGTAAAAAGATCAGAATTTGTTTTGATAAATGTAGCAGATTCATAAATATAGGTACCAGTCATAGTGAGGATGCCCAGCTCCCTGCAGCTCTCAGTTTCGGTTTCGGTCCCTCATTGAACGGCTCCGAAAAGAAACATATATCAAATGTTACCGGAAAAGGCTTACTAAAACCTGAACGATTTTTTTTTGTGATAGAATTGATTAAAGAATATTTGTGAAGATTGTCCTAATTTTCATATCGTCTTTTTTCTCTCTGTTACTCTATGGACTGCTGTGTTTTTTAGTACTTAGGATAGGAATAAGTTTTATTGTAACTATCGACCTTTTAGATATTAGATATTGAGTATGGCTTTATCAACAACTTGGTAAGTTACGACAATAAAGCTATTTTTTGACACACACATTGTCAAATATTTGTTTTCCTAAAATAAAAAAAAATAAATCATATCTCTCACCTGTTTGTGCAAATGTTCGACTCCGCACACGACCTCGGCGGCGTAGAATCGCGTTCTGTTAATGTCCAGCCCCGGGTCGCCGCCCATGTTGTAAATGTGGAACTTCAAATCGCCTCCGCTCATGATCGTTAACACCAGACACAGCGCGTCTTTCGTCTCATAGGCGTACGTTAGATTGACCACAAAGCGCGAATTGATTTTTTCCAAGATCTGCTTTTCAATCAGTACCATGGCTTCGCCTTTGCGCTTTTTGATGCGCTTTTTCTCCAGTTTTTTGCAGGCGTACATTTTTCCGGTCGCGCGTACCTTAAACAAAAACAATTATTGTTTTATTTCATCAGGTCATTATTGATCGGAATAAAACTAACCTGACATGCACAAACCTCCCCAAAACCACCTTTGCCTAGTACACGATACATTCTAAACGTCTTGTGCGTTACAGGCTGAGATTCGAGCCACTTCCACTGTAAATAGCGATGGAAGTACATTGACTTAGTGAATTCGGTAAATGGTTCTCCTGATAAATACGACCTAACAGATTGAACGAAAGTGTGAAACAGATCCTTGTTTGAGTCATTTTCCATTTGGTCTCCATCCATGAACAGTTGCTCTGTTTCAGGCATCAATAAAGCTTTCCTTTGTTCTGCATTGGACAGAAATTGCTACAAGAAAAAGACATTCTCATTAAAAGGTACTTGCCAGGATTTCAACTATATTTTATTGGATAAATATACAAGAAGCATATGCTTATAAAGCATGACTTGTTACAAACCTGTTTAATTATGGTAACGAGTTCATGCCTTTGATCATCAGTTTCCACTTCATATTGTTTGGCAACATCAAGCAACAAAAAGCATCGATGATGCTGCAAACCTTTCAGCTCACACCACTGTCCAAACAGTGTCTTTCCGATGGGCTGTTGCTCCACCACATACTCGTACCTAACATCTATAAAAAAAAATAACTAAGTACACATTAAGATAGCTAAAATAAACATATAAGTAATTTTAATATTCAATAAGCACATTTATCAATATCAATTATATTACTCTATGTTACATGTTACTGATCAAATTACTTACCTATTTTATTGACTAATTCAAGACATTGGGATATATGTGGAAACTGAAGAATCTTCTTCCACTTTTTACTCTTCCCTTTATTATTATCAGATCCACCTGAAATAAAGCTTTCACTAATGTACGGAATGGAAATTCATATGGCTTGTGTAAGTATATTGATGATTATAATTTAATCAGCAAAATGAGACAAGAGCATTTCCCAAAAAAATATTATTTGCTCGAACAAATAAGTTATAAAAAGCTTGCTGAAGAATTCTGAATAAATTAAAGATAAGTAGTGGTTCGAATTCCCTGTTTACTAGTCTTCTGCAGTAAATAATATGCTACCATTCAACCAAACAAGTTGAGTGAATAGGATTTTCATTGGACCATACTATATTTAATCGAATTCTTGCATGAGTAAAACTAATGAACTCATGTTATATCTTAAACAATATTTGCTAGCTAAGCTGAGCTTGGTACACGATTCCAATTAGAAGCATAGCATGTCAAAGCCCGACTCACCTTCTCTTGCCTTCAAATAGACTGTGTTGGCCACAATATTTTCAAGTTCCATGAGTTCCAGCGTGGTTGAGTTTTGAAAATTCAATCGTCTGGTCGAAGTAAAGCCTTGAATCTCGTGGATTACATCGGAATCTCAGAATTTAACATCCTTACACAACAGGTATAATTTGTTTTCGCGATATTCATATCTGTGAGAAGATCCGTGACGTAGAAAATAGGTGTACTAAAACTAGATGCATTGGTTTATGATGGGACTATGTAATTTCTTAATCTAATACCAGATAAGCCCTAAATGTAAGATTTTTTGTTTGTAAATAAAAACATAAAAAGGGCGTGTCTAAAACACGGCCCCTGCACACGGTAAATACGGCATTGCCGTGCCTATAAATTTTGATAAAAATTACGAAATTCTAACGATGGTGTTCGGTAAAAGCAAGTTCGAAATGACAGTTCAGTGCGGTTTTGGTAACTCGACGATACTCCGACAATATCACTTTTATTCCTTCGCATATTTCACTTTTCGCATGGTCCTCCGCTCGCTCCGCTCGCTACGGGGCTCAAGAAATGGAAACTAACCAGGTGCTAACCCAAGACATACCCCAAATCAAGAAGAAAACAGTTTAGAAATATAACCTTAAAAGCGCCTTCCGTTTCGTCTTCGGTCGAGAGTGCACGTGTCGGGTATCGGCCATTTTGTTCCAGCTGCATATACATATATGTTAGTTTTGGGAATTCATGGTGAACGTTCAGGGACCGGGTAGTTTTCTCCCCG
>MU187427.1:42406-57589 GCA_016904865.1 Pissodes strobi | reverse complement strand
AAAGTAATGCGCGCGCAACTCTGAAGCCCTCTGATGTGGTACGGGCAACGTCTAGTGTTGTTGACAGGCGGATATTTAAGAATCTGTCAAATATTCCACGTATATCCGGATGCGTGTTGCTATTTACTAGATTTAGTACCTGAAAAATAGTCATTTTCGACTAAACAGCTCATATTTTTGCACCTTTTTTTAGAATACACACAAGTACCAAATCTTTTATACATTTTGTATTAGCTGCCAAGAAGATACAATGATCTTCCTCAGTGTTTATTTCAAATATTTTCTAACTATTTTTGTATTTAGAGTGGTAAGAGCTGAGTGGAATACCAAAGATTTCATGAAAAGAGAGCATGCCCTCATAAGACCTTATTATGGTATGTAGTTCACTCATTTGATTACTGTATACATATTATAGGAGCTGAATTATGAGGATTTTATTTTATTTAACTACTTAGTTTATATCTTGATGGCTCTCAGAAGCAGAAGTTTATCAATTATGTTTAGCCCCTTTAATAGGAATATTGAATTGAATACACATATTTAGTGGTTCTAAATTATTGTTATTAATCCATATACAACATGTATTAATCTGGATTTTGAATTAATATATCTTGATCTTGGATAGGCATGTAACCATTATCCGCTCAGAAAATTGGCATTTTTTTTTATGTGTGTGCCACAGGCCAGGGAAGGCTAAGGCCTATAATACACCTGTGAGGGTATCTCGATCTGTTATATGGCTTAAACCATCAACATTTTTCAAGTATGGAAACATGTATTGGTATGACAGTTTTAGACAACACAGTAGTACTTCCATGGTTGTTATTGTAGAACTACAATAACTACTACTTTGATACTTAGATTTGTTTTAAGATTAATATCTCAATGAAAAGAGATATAGCGATTTTATTTATTAATTCGAGGTATTTTATTGAATCTGTAAGTGCAATATTATGATGAACTAATATATGAAGTAAGTGTTGGTAATCTGCTATATCGACAGTTAAATTTATGTCATATAGTTCTTGTGAATAGGTAGTTTTCTTCCAGGTTCTGGTATAGATATACCACATTGGCAGTTCACGGGTAGCACAATTGTAACTCCAAACTATGTTCGACTGACCCCAGATTTACAGAGCAAACAAGGTGCAATATGGAATACTGTTGTAAGTAAAATTATGACACTATAAGTAAATTGCTTCAGTTTAACACCATTTTTTTGTAGTCTGTTAAAAAGTACAAGCCCTCGTTTTTTTTTTAGCCAGTTACAAACAGAAACTGGGAACTCCAAATACAGTTTAAAGTCCATGGAAAGGGCAAGGATTTATTTGGTGACGGGTTCGCGATTTGGTATACCAAAGATCGAATGTTGGATGGGCCAGTGTTTGGCAGCATCGATTTTTTTCATGGGTTAGCAATCATTATGGATACATACAGTAATCATAATGGACCTCATAATGTAAGTAATTGTTTACTAATCATTTAATTTGGGTGCTTTACAATTAGGTATCTACATGCTTTTTTCTTAACGAAGTGAACAACAAAATTCAATCCAATGTTAGCACTTTTGTCTTTCCAAATATAAAAAAAAATTTTCTATTAAATTTTATATTTGTTGGGTTCCTGGGGTTTTGTAGCATCAACATCCCTACATATCTGCCATGATCAGCAATGGGACGATGCATTATGATCATGATCGAGATGGTACTCATACCCAATTAGCGGGGTGTGAAGCTAAATTTAGGAACCTCAAGCATGACACTCATATATCCATCAGATATGAAAATGATGTCTTGACTGGTATGTATTTTAATTTTGTAGCATAATATAAACAAACAATTATTACAGTTGCTGTGTTGTGGCTTTAAAGTTTTTGGGCTTACTTTTCATGATCTTTGTCAATAGCTGCTGAAATTATTACAGAAATAAAAGACATATTATCTTACTGATAATTGTTTATTTTCAACTACATTATTTTTATTAGATATGATTTCTCTACATGTCAACATAGTGTTCTAGTTGTTCAAAAGAATGTGAGTTAGAGACAAGCACTCAACTACTGACATTTCACACATAGGCAAGGTTCAAATATCTGTTTGAAAAAAATATGGAAAAATTGTAATAAGAATAAAGTGACTTTTTATTTTTAGTGTCGACGGATATAGAAAATAAGAGAGCTTGGAAAGAGTGTTTTAAGGTTGAGGGCGTCCAGTTGCCCACTGGATATTATATCGGGGCTTCCGCTACAACGGGAGACCTGAGCGATAACCACGATATCATTTCAGTGAGATTATTCGAATTGGATTTACCTGATGACGTAAGTATGCTAGTTGGTGAATATATTAAAATATATGGTGTGTTTATTTATTTATTTATCAACGGGCTAAAGCCCAATATAAATTCAATTTTAACAACATTATATGCTAAATTTACTTATAAACAAGCTTATAAACTATGATTACAATTAGAAGACTAATTAAAATATTGGCTACATAGTGTACATAATATATTAGAAATTATATAAAGTAAGTATAAAATAGAGTTTAAGACCCACAATTAAGCTTCAATTAATAAGGAACAATTTTATCATTACACACAAAACAAAAGAAAAATAATTCAAAAACAGTCAGTGACTACTCTCAATCAACACATTTGAGTATTGATTGGCAAGTCGAGCCGTTCTAGAAATAAAACAGTTTTGTCCATAGTTTGTATGATGGGGTGCCACAAAAAAAGGACTGATTCGATCTGTTTGGCGGAATGGAGCATGAAGTCTGATTTTTGATAATAGGTTAGGACCAAAATAATGAGAATGAAGCAAATTATAAAATATATTTAGATCTCTGTGTATGTGACGAGTTTGGAGAGGGGTAATATTATTATTATTTTCCGTTATCACACATCCATGCTTCTGTGGTAGATTGAGAAGGACACCGAGTGCACACCGTGCTCCTGGGGTGTTCCTTCTTATCATTAGAGAACTTTTCTAATGATATGTGCCGTGCTCAGCACAACCTGCACAACAGACTTCTGGAGTAATATCAAGTTGTGTTCACCGGGAATCTGCTGGATGGCTTCACATGTTTTATAAGAGACTAATCCTGTGGCTCCTATTACTATGGGAACGATGGTTGTCTTCAGATTCCATAGTCTTGGCGCTTCAATCTGGAGATCTTTGTACTTGAGATATTTTTCAGCTTCTTTTTGTGTGATGTTATAATCGGATGGAATGGCGACGTCTATGAGCTGACATGTTCTTTGTTTTTTGTCTTTAATTATGATGTCTGGTTTATTGGCTTTAATGCAACGGTCAGTTTGGACCTGTGTGTCCCAGATGATGGTGACGTCCTGGGTGTTCACGACAGGATCTGGAGTGTGCTCATACCATTTTTCTCCAACTGTTACATTGTACGCTTTGCAGATGTAGTGTAGATGCGCTGCTACAAAGTTGTGTCGATCCAGATATGCCTTCTTTGCTAGTATTGGGCATCGTGACACTACATGATGAGTTGTTTCATTGTGCGTCCGGCAAAGTCTACATTTTGGGTCTTTGCCGGATTTCATGATTCTAAATTTCATGTAGTTTGTGGCCAGGGCTTGTTCTTGACAGGCAGTGACAAGCGCTTCAGTTTCGGTTTTTAGGCTTGCGGTGGTCAGCCATTTCCATGATTGACTCTTGTTTACTGTTTCTTTTTCAGCTTCTAGTGCAATTTGTCCGTGCATCTTTTTCTCTTTCCATTTTTCTAGTTGTTCTTGCCTCATGTGTTCTTTGAGCCTTTCTTTAATTATTTTAACTCTCTTTGTTTCAGATTCTGCGGGGTTGGTGTCTTCTATTTTATCCTGGCAGCTGTTTTTTTGTCTTTGTTTTTCAATGTGTTTTTGATTCTGCCTGTATACCATGCACAAGTATTTGTCTTTTTCTTTTATTTTCAGGTAGTTGTTGAGACCATCTATTGCTATGATGTGGCTAGTTTGTATGCTGATCATTCCACGTCCTCCGTTTTTTCTAGGGATGTACAACCTGTCGACATCTGCTCTTGGGTGCAGTGCTCCATGTATAGTCATCTGTTTCCTTGTTTTAGTGTCCATTTTTCTCAATTCTGCCAGGGTCCATTTAATGATTCCGTAGCTGTACTGGATGACAGGTACAGCTAGAGAGTTTATGGCTGAGATTTTGTTTTTTGAGTTTAGCTCAGTGTTCAGTATGCTTCTAATTCTTCTGGTGTATTCTTTTGTAAGTTTCGTTTTCATTCTTTTGTGTTGTATTCCGTCATTTTCTTCAATGCCAAGGTATTTGTAGGCTTCTTGTTGATCTAATGCTCTTATTGTTGTATCGTAATCCAATTCTATGTGCTCTGATCTTACTAGTTTCCCTTTCTGAAATGTTGCTTTAGCGCATTTACCTAGACCAAATTCCATTTTTATATCATCGCTGAAGTTTTTAACATTTTGTATTTGGTCCAATAGTTCCTCGTCTGACTTAGCGATTAATTTGAGGTCGTCAACATACAGTAGATGGTGAATTCGTTGTTTCTCGTTCTTGCAGATGTATCCTGTTTTTGTTTTGCTTAAAAGGGAGCTCAGAAAGTAAAGGGACATGCAGAAGAGCAACGGAGATAACGAGTCCCCTTGGTAGATCCCGTTTCGTATGTGTATGTCCTTGATTGTCACGATTTTATCATTTGCTTTCAGGTTTAAATCGGTTTTCCAGGTTCCCATTGATTTTGTTATGAACGACAAGAGTGTGGTGTTGATTCTGTAAATGTTCAAGGATTCTGCTAACCAGCTGTGTGGCACGCTGTCAAACGCCTTCTTATAGTCTATCCAGGCTATTGATAGACTCTTTTTGTTGTCTCTACAATCTTTGTTTAGCATCATACTGGTTAGCAAGTGATCTTTACATCCATAAGTATTCTTGATACAGCCTTTTTGCTCATTTGGTATTAGATTATTTTGCGTTAAATGGTGCTGGATTCTTTCTGCGATGATCTTTGTGAGTAGTTTGTAACAATTATTCAAGCATGTTATTGGTCTCATGTCTTTTGGATGGATTGCTTTGTCGATTTTGGGGATCAGGTAAGTTTTCCCTTTAGTTATCCACTCTGGAAGATTTTGCTTCCCGCTAACTAGTTCGTTATACAACGTAGTTAATTTGTCGTGCATCGCAGTTAGTTTTTTTAACCAAAAATTGGGAATTCCATCAGGTCCTGGGGCTTTCCAATTTGAAGTGCTGCTTAGGGCTGCTACAACTTCTGCCTGAGTGATGTTCGACCATTCCATTCTTTTTACTCTTGATGTACTTTCATATTCAGCCTGTATCCATTCTGCATCTCTGTTGTGTACGGTATCTTTCTCCCATATCTGTTTCCAATAGTCTTTAACTTCCTCTTCTGATGGTGTTTCGTTTGTCTCATGGGTTTTCCCAAGTATATTAGCATAAAACTTGCTGGTGTTCTCTTGGTAGAGCTTGTTTTGCTGAAATTGCAGCGATCTTTTCGTATATCTCATGGCTCTTTGTGCTTTTGCTGCTATTTGTTGTTTCAGCTTTTCTATGGTCTGGGCGTAGTCTCTTTGGGTTTTTATGTTATACTTGGTGTACATCTGTTCTTTGATTTCCTCCATATGCTTTGATAGTTGGGGCTTGGAGCATTCTTTCAATTGGGACAGATCTTTCCGCAATTTTTTTATTTTGAATTCAATCCGTGTTTTCCATGGTGGATTTGTCGCTTTGGCTTTCTTCTTTGAGTCTCTTTTGGGTATTAGGATGTTTTGTGCTGTTTCTGCTGCTGCATACGTAAGTTTGTTCAGCTTTGTTATGTTGTTGTATTCGTCAGGTTCTTCATTGAGTATCTCTTGTAGTGCAATGTTGACTAATTTGATTTTTATATTAGCTTTTTCCCCGTTGTTTAGTTTCAGCAGTGGTTCTCTTCGTATTTCTTCTGTGTTTTGGTCGCTCTTCATTATTTGAATTATTTCATACTTCATTTTATCTTTTTCTGAATTCTCACTTTCATTTTCTTGTTGTTGCTGCTGTTCGTGACCGTAGGGTTCGTTTGTCATTTTTCCAATATGATCTTCCATCTTGTTTTCATGTGAGTCGTGTTCCTTTATGGTTTGTCCTATATTATTATTATTATTATTATTATTATTATTTTCAAATATTCCTTTAAACCTTACTAAAGACATACCAGTACCAAACAGCAACCCATTGGACAATAATAATAATAATAAATAAAGCTTTATTGGCAAAAAAGTATAAAATTCTTTTCAGAGACAAAGCATCAAGTAAAATAATTAAAAGTAGAAGACATAAAAATCAAACAACAAAACATTAAATAGTGATTACATAAAAAAAATAATACCTAAAAATAATAAAAACCATAAATACAATAAATGGAGGAACAAAACTAGCACTAAAACGCATTACACAATGTACCCAAACCACAACATATTGCACTAGATTAGACTGTCATGAAAAAATCATCCACCGAATAATAAGCTTTTGCAGCTAGTAGCTTTTTGGCCTTTCTTCTAAACATTTTTAAACTGCCAATCTGACGCAGTTGTAGTGGTAAATGATTAAATAATTTTTTGCCAGTATAAATAAGAGATCTTTTAATTTTGTCGGAAGTTGGTATGGGCAAATAAGCCACGTGAGAACTGCGTGTTGGGTAGTATGGCTGCGAATGAATTTCGGTGACGTACTTTTTGTGAACCAGACATACCGTTTCCAGAATAAATAGGGATGGTAGGGTAAGAAGTTTTTTAGCTTTAAACACTGGTTTACAGCTTTCAGAGAGTCTCTGCAATACAAGAATAGCGGTGAAGAGGTAATTACTGCATAATCCCCAAAAACATATGCCATACCTTAGATGAGTCTCGACCAGGGCAAAATATGTATTCCTAGCTGCAGTTTCGTTCAACTCCCCAGACACGACTCTTACGGCATAGCATCCTTTAGATATTTTCTTGGATATATATTTAATATGATCTTCAAACCTTAGGAGATTATCAATATGCAGCCCAAGGAATTTGCTTGAATCTAGTTCGTTTACAGGGGTATCAACTATAGAAACTCCTTTCAAGTTACATTTGAATGTTAATATATTAGTTTTAGAAATGTTGAGAACTAGATAGTTAGCATTACACCATTCTTTAATTTTAATTAGGTCATAGTTAATCTTTAATGTCAATCGCTCACTATTGCTGTCATGCCAAAGAATTGTGGTGTCGTCTGCGAACATGGTGAATCTTCCCTGAATATTAATGCCCGATAGATCATTAACATAAATCAAAAATAAAAGCGGGCCCAATACAGATCTCTGAGGGACTCCTGAGTTCATACAACATGGAAGTGATTCACTGTTGTTAAGGAGCACTGTTTGAGAGCGTTATTTAAGGTAAGAGCCGAGCCATTCTAAAGATTTGCCGCGGAAACCATACAGCTGAAGCTTAGCAAGAAGAATTCTATGATCAACACAATCAAAGGCATTCGCAATATCGCAGAAAACAGCCGCTGCAACATTCCCCTCATTAATCCTCAGATACAGAGGCTCAGGAAAGCCAAAGATCGCATCACCAGTATTCATGGAAGAACGAAACCCGAATTAGCAGCTGGAAAGTATCTTATGTCTATTAATAAAACTGATAACGCGCTTATAAACCAATTTCTCAACTACCTTGCCCAGAGTCGGAAGCAACGAAATGGGTCTGAAATTGGACCGATCACCATTGTCACCACCCTTAAACAGAGGTATTACTCTGGCAAGCTTCAAACAAGAAGGAAAAATACCCGATAAAAATGAGGAGCTAATAGCTTCAGCAAGCGCAGAAAATGCGAAATCAGGGAGATTTAACAATATGTTAATAGATATGTCATCATACCCAGAGGTTTTTTTATTCTTGACTTCAAAGCAGATTCGCTTAACCTCTACTACATCTGTCGGCTCAAAGTAAAAAGACTCAAGAACAGAGGCTTATGATAAAGTTAAAGCTGAATGTGGAAAAAAAGGAGGAAATAATCGAAAGATTACAAGTAAACTTTGAGAGCGATAAAGATGAAATGCAATCTGAAATCGGCAAACTACTCAAAGAACTAAAGGCCAAACAACGACATATTGAAAGACTTAAACGTGGTACTCAAGATTTTGAAGAAGCGGTCTGTGCGAGGGAACAGGATGTTGAAGCCATAATTAGCAAGCATAAAATGGAAATTCAGATGCTAAACAAGGAAATTATAGAACTGCTAAGTACTAACAAAAAACTTACCGAGCAAATTGATGAATTACATGAAAAATCTACGTGCCTCGAGAGAAAATTAAGTGAGTTAAATGTCTTAAAACAAAATATGTTGACAAGTATTGACGTTCTGGAGACGGAAAAGGAACAGTATGCAACAGATCTTAAAAAGACGTATGACCTGTGCAGTACAAGAGACAACCTGGCCAATTTGCGCAAGATTCATTCTAACCCAGAAAATCTATATGAAGAGTTAACTAAAGAAGATCTGGGTAATAATGCCATTAAAAACTGCGAGTTTACTAAAGAACATAATCCAGTCACTGAAAATGATCAAACAACTAAAAGTAATAAACTGCTTATTTTAGGAGATCAAGAGAGCTTTCATATGGGCAATGTTTTAAGATCTAAGACAAAGGATTTTTTTTACTACTAACATGATAAATCACCATTATTTACTCCATTCCTCAAATGAGAAGTAACATTTCTCACCCTAGGTAAATAATAATATTAAAAAAAACCTAGGTCAATAATGAAACGGAAACGGAAAATGTCGAATTGTCAAACTTGTTAGTTTGACAACTAGTCGTCATTTCGGATTATTTGAAAAATGAGTAGGTAATGATTAATTTCAAAATCTAATCAATTCAAATAATGATAAGGATTGTATCAGTTCTATTAGTAAAAAAATTATATACAGTATGACTCACTTTTCATGACTCCCCATAATATTCTTATTAATAATGCGATTTTGTCAAAATTTAGATGGAAAGAAGGTACTTTGTATGTATGGAGCTGTCAGCAGATATGTTACGATATCTGTCAGTTAGACAACTGAACTTCCAGGCTACCTGATATTTCGAACTATTTGAAAAATAAGTAGAAAATGACAAATATAAAAATCAAATCGAATCAAATATGGTAATATATCAGTGATAGTAGTAAAAAAAATTCTATATATACCTCGGTTGAGAAGGTCATTATTAACCTCGCACATTATATCCTTCGGCGCTACGCGCCTCAGGATATAAAAGTGCTCGGTAAATAATGGCTTACTTCTCAACCTAGGTATATAATATACTATTATAATCCAATCAATAATTAAGCCTAATGTCGAATTTATTGACGTTATAATAGACGTAGTATCATTGACCAAAATGTTCACTTTGAATGATTATGTAGTTATTTGTGCAGGTCTTAATAATTTTAAAAATAGTAACTATCCATTATTTAAAGATATCAGTGCAAGTTTAAAATGCTTGGCACATACAAATGTTATAATCTTAGCTGTACCTTATAAAATGTCTGTTCAAACAAATCTCAAGATATTTAAGTTTAATAGTAAACTTGACTTATATATACAAAGGCTTAACCAATTTGTTCAAGGTAAATTTTCTTTTCTAAATACTAATTTTAGGGGGATACCATGTGGAAAAGATAAAATCTGCAATGATATTTTGAAACTAATATTTTTTGTGCCTAGAAACAATCTTGTGTTTATTGACTTGTCTGATTCAGTAGATTTAAATGTGAACAATGTAAATGTACCGCAGATTGATGGTGTGGCTAAAAATTTAAATGAAAGCGATCGAGATAACGATTTTTTTTTTAGATACAGCCCTTTTTATAAAAGGGGCATCAAACTCCAACGTTATCCCTAAGTTAGTAAGAAAATGTAAATCCTCTCTATCTATCAGTAAAGCTACTATATCGGTATTTGTATTGAACATTCAATCCTTACGAAGAAAATGTGATGAATTGTATATTTACTTAGAAAGTATTAAGTTTCCAGATTTGGTTCTTATTACTGAACACTGGCTACGCCCAGATGAATGTTTTTTGGTAGAAGGTTATACTACTGTATCATTGTTCACCAGATCCAATTCAATTCATGGGGGCACACTTATACTTATTAAGAAGAGATGTAACGAATGTTTGAGGGAATTCGTTTCCTTTGATAAATATGATTACCTGCGTGAAGAATTTATATTCGAGTTCTCTCTGGCATTTTGTAAACGAAATAACTTATATAATAATATACTCTGCTTATATCGATCGCCAACAGCTTCTCTTAAAACATTCATGCAAAAATTGGATATAATGTTGTCTCAGCTACCAGTAAACTGTAAATTAGTTCTTGCTGGTGACTTGAATGTTAACTACTGTGATAGATCTCCTGGTTCCATTTTCATGTCAAATCTTTTGTCTTCCTATGCCTTGGTGATGCATGTTAGCGCTCCTACACGTATAACCCATAGTTCCAGTACATTGCTTGATTATGTGTGTTCAAATATACACTGTTTGTCATGTGAGGTAATGAGTGCGGGGCTCTCGGATCATAAGGCTATAATTGGCGAATTTTCATATTTAACAAGCAAAATGAGCTCTTCTCAGCGGGAGTTTAGACGAATATTTAGCACTGGAAATTTCAACAACTTTCACAGATTTTGTTTGGAGGTCAATTGGCAGGGAATAGTTCGGTCTCCGGAGCCGTTTTCTACATTCCATGTTGTTCTTTCGGATGTTTTCAATAGGGCGTTTCCATTAAGACAAGTAAGAACACAAGTGGGAAAAAAACCTTCACACCTGGCTTCAGACGATCAGGGGCAAACTTACGTAGTCTTAATTACCTACGGAAGTATCTTTATAGTGAAAGTTTTGTCACTTACTGTAATAGATATAGATCTATCTATCGCAAGCTTGTACAACACAGAAAGAATTGTTACTACGGGCGACGAATATCATCGGCTTCAAACAAGTCTAAAGAAAGCTGGGTAATAATTAATGAATTGAGAAATAAGACCAGACGAAATGCTCCGGTGACCGAGGTTGACCCTGAGTCGCTAAATAATTTTTTTGTAACGTTGCAAGTACCTTGGTCCAGAAAATTGCTACAAACGCCGACCCTCTGGAAATTTTGAGAAATGTTTCTGTTTCTATTCCTGGTTCATTTCTTTTTCTGCCAACAGATCTTCATGAGGTAAAGGCAACCATACTTGCGTTAAAGAACAAGAAATCTCATGGGGAAGATGGTATCTCTGCAGAGGTGCTACTAAGGCTACCAGATTGTGCTTTGGAGACTTTGATATTTGCCATCCATGACGGCTGGCATAGGGGCATATTTCCGTCTTGCCTAAAGTCAGCTATGGTAATACCATTGTATAAGGGTGGTGACCGTAAAGAACCTTCCAACTATCGTCCAATCTCTTTATTGTCTACACTTTCCAAAAATTGTTGAACGGCTTGTTTAGACTCGAATGTGGAACTATCTTCAAACCGTTGACGCCATCACACCATGCCAATTTGGCTTCCAGCCGTCTAGGGGGACTCATGACGCTATTCAAAACCTCCTGGAAGATGTATACATGGGTATTAATGGGCATGAGGCTGTGGCGGCAGTGTTCTGTGATCTGACAAAGGCCTTCGACTGCGTTAATCATAGAATACTGCTGGCAAAGCTTGAGTGCTATGGGTTCCGCGGTACTGCCTTAGCCTGGCTTGCATCCTACTTAGATGGTCGTACTCAGTCGGTTGTGTCAGGTGGAGAGAGGTCATCAGCATTGAGGGTGGAGTCAGGAGTCCCCCAGGGGTCGGTTCTTGGACCCTTATTGTTCGTGATTTATATCAATGACTTGACTTGCGTCGAAATTGGTGGAAGTTTCACAATGTTCGCCGACGATACCGCGGTTTCATGGCATGGGCATGATGTTGGGGGACTTGGCTCATGTCCAAGTCCCCCAACGGGACTTGGCTCATGTATCTCGGCTGACCTAAAAATATTAAGGATTGGTGTAATGCAAATCGCCTTGTGTTCAATGCTGATAAGACAAATGTTCTTGCATTTGGTTGTGATCTGGAGGATGTCTATCTTGAGGGTTGTACTGTTCAGACTTCTGGAATGTCTAAGTTTCTGGGACTTAGGGTTGATAAACAGCTTCGTTTTGAGGAGCATATCTTGGGGTTGGGTAAGACGTTGTCTTCTGGATGCTTTGCGGTTAGAGCGGTGAGACAGGAACTGGGTCAACAGATGGCTAGAATGGTGTATATTTCATTATTTGAGGCACATCTCCGGTATGGTATTCCCTTTTGGGGAGCAAGTACGCACAATTTGCAAAATATACTTTTTGTTTTGCAAAAAAAGGCTGTTCGCTTCATTGCCAATATCAACCAAAGAGTGTCATGTAAACAATACTTTATTGATTTAAATCTTCTTACCCTACCATCTCTGTACATACTTGAGACTGCGTCATTGATTTTTAAGAACCGTCATATTGCACAAGCTCGCGAACCGCAAAGGGTCACAAGGCAGATAGATTACTTGCCTTTACCAATACCAACAAAGGCAATGGTCCAGAGATCTATCGTATATAATGGCAAAAAGATATTTAATCACCTTCCTAAAGTGTTAAAAGCATCACCAACTACTGGACATTTTAGAAGGGCACTAAAAAGGGTGTTAATCCCAAAAGCCTACTACAGCCTAAATGATTTTTTTATGGATCGTCTGTAGGATTTAAAGCTTAAACTTTTATACTGCTTAAGTCTTGTTCTTTTTAAATGATTAATGTTTTTTGTTGTTTTTATTGTCTTGTTTTTTACATATGTTAGGGTTAAGTTTTTTTATAAGATTTGGACTTTTTTCTTAAATTTAATAATTATTGTATCGTAATGGTTAGACTTATTTTTAACTTGCTTTGTAAATAAGGACTAACATTGTTTCTTTACAATAAAGCACTTTGACTTTGACTTTGACATTCACGTGTCTGAGATACTGTAGTACATCTCTCGGTATGATGTTTGACTCTTTCATCCTAGAAGCAGCAGAGACATAATAGTCATTGAGTTGGTCAGACTTTAAACTTGTAAGGGTGGTTTCGACGTTTCTTCCACTTAACTCACCAACAATGGCCCAGTATTCCCTTTGTTTATTGTTAGCACTAGCAATGCGATTATCATAGTAGGATTTTTTAGCTAACTTAATAGTTTTCCTATATATAGAACGATATTTACTAAAGTGTCGCATGAATACTCTAGAATTAATAAAATATTTTCTCAGGTAATGAAGGCAGCGCATGTTATGGGCTGACACTTTTAATCCCTGGGTAAACCAGTGTTTTTTGCTCTTTTTCTTTATGTGAACCAAAGGAAAAGATTTGTTAAAAGTGTCATACAAAATTTTGTGAAAATGCTCGAGGGGATCGTGAGACATTAGAATGTTGTTCCAATTTGCTTGAAGACACAGTTCAGAACATTTCCTAAAATTATTCTCAGTATATAGCCTACCCTTACGCTTTAGTGTTCTGTTACTTTTTAGGTTTATCTTAACCTTACTGATAATGGTTTCATGGTCAGATAACCCAACGAAGATGAATTAGCAGTAATGCGGGTTGGCTCGTCGACATGCATTTTCATATTAAATGACAGAAATAAATTGTACAAAGACACACAAATTGTGAATTGTATATCAATACACAACTCTTGAAAAAATTGGAAATTTAACTTTAAAAAAACACGGCAGAAAACTCAAAAATAGCAGAGCAATTTTTATACGTTGTTGTTCTTATTGCTATACACATCCTACTCCAATCCAATATCAGTTCCGTAAACGTACTGAACAGCTTCTCCTTTTCTGAAATAACATTTAATCCAAAAGACAAATGCTCATCGAGAACCATCCTTGACTTGCACCAAAGAATTTAAAGAATGCCCTTCAACACTACAAACATGCTGGGTTCGACCAAAGACCACTGAATGACACTTAAGAACATTTAGCTCCATTCCATTAAGATCACACCAATGAACAATGCAGTCCAAATCTGACTGCAAGTTTAAGCAATAATCATAACCATCAATCTTCATATAGAATTTAAGATCATCGACAAACATCAAATAGTGGGAATAATGAAAACAAGATGAGATGTCATTTACATATACATTAAAAAGTAAAGGACCGAGATGAAAGCCTTGCGGTACGCCTGATGGTACCTGAATTTCAAAGGTTTAAAATATGCCATTGCAGTAGGTTACCATGGATTTCCAACACTTCCAACTTTTGGTTAACACGGTCAAAGGCCTTTGAAAAATCTGTGTATAAGGCATGAACTTGACAGCCATCTTCCATTGCCTCAAGTAAGAAATCTGTAAATGTAAGAAGATATAGCACAGTGGAGCATTGTGCAAGAAATCCATATTGTTGATCAGCAAAGGAATTTTTCAAACTGGTGGACAAAAAGTCACAAACAAGACTTTCAAAGATCTTTGGTATACAGCTCAAAATGCTAATTGGCCGGTAATTTGACACCTGAGAATTATCTCCAGATTTAAAAATGGGTGTAATGAAACTCGATTTCCAGTATGCTGGAAGTATACCAGTTTGGAGTGACTTGTTAAAAATGAGAAAAAGTGGCCTTGACAATATAAATCTGCAATTCCCAAGTAGAAATGTGAATGCAAGGATTTCAGGCGAAAAAGCAAATTTTAATTAGCATAATATGACAACATGTTTACTTAGATATAAACTCAATAGTACTACAAATTATTAAATTATAGCCTTCCTGCAATTTTTTACTTCTATTATGATTTTCCATTAATTCTAGCTTAATGTATTGGCACACGAAGCAGGAATACGTCATAAAAAGGAGTGCAATTATATTGCCTTGCTCTTTTACGTTTCTGTTATATGTAATTGAGATGCTCTTAATCTAACTTAAATTATATTTCTCAAGCTATCGTCAAAAACAGAAGTAAGGTTTAAATTATTTTGCAGCCTCGAGCTAACGAAGACCGATCTCACATTCTACCGTCCGCAACGTATTTCGAGCCTCCCAGAGACCACGTCGAAGATCCGAAACCTTCCTCTCTCTCGGGGATCAAAATCTTCCTGCTGATGCTCCTGGGCAGCATCGTCGTCGTGGCGTGCGTGGTCATCGGCGTTATGTTTTATCA
>MU187427.1:3353-32406 GCA_016904865.1 Pissodes strobi | reverse complement strand
ATAAATTAGGAACAAAACAAATGAATTGGAAATATTCTTAGCTGACAAAAATGCTGATTTTGTCTGCCTTTGTGGTCACTGGCAAACTGATGCCGAAATTGAAGTCTTAAATATGACAGGATTCAAACTTGCAACTAGAAGCTGTAGGAAGGATTACATTGGAAGTGGATCAGCAATCTTCATAAGTCCTTTGAATAATTTTAGGTAATATCATGAAATAAATGCCCTGACTGTTGAGAAATGTATTGAAATATGTGGTATATTTGTAAAATAATTAAAATTGTCTAGGTCACCATCGAGATCCATTAACACTTTTCTGGAGACTCTTGAACAGGCTTTAAAGCGTCAACAGAAGGTAAGGAAGGTCCGGTAGATGGCTGTCAACAGGAACCCAATAATAAATTGAACACCGAAATCGTAGGTTTTGAAAACCCGACTGCGAGTGATTCAAATGGTTCAGGCCAGTCGAACGCGAATGGATTTGTGACTGCCGCGAAAATAAAGTTTCTGTTGACAGTGTCATTGAACCAAACAAAAACAAACATGAAATATCAACAATTCGATCTTACAGCTCTGTTATGACTATGAACAATAATAACTGGGAAACACAGAGAAGAAGGGAGACTACCGGATGAAAAAACACCATCCCAGAGTGAAACTAAAAGGACAATTCATAAAACAAATAGACCAGCACCAATCAGAGGCACAAATGAAGAGATAGTCTTGAAGACTGTCCCAGAGATGCCTTTTCTGTTTCTCTCAGGATTTGCCCCAGACGTAAAGGAGAAAGAAATAAGCGACTTTCTCAGAAATAATAATTTGGAACAACAATGTTACTTGTAAACCATTTTCTCAATCTTCAGCGCCAAAGATAAATGGCAACAAAATTAATGAAGAAGTATATATTGAACACTCGGTTGAACAGAGACTCAGGGTTCTTCACGTAAATGTCAGGGCTCTTAGAGATAAAATCAATGAAAAGGAAGCTTTCCTCTTTGTTAAAAATGTGGATATCTTGTGTGTCTCAGAGCAATGGTTGAATGAAGGGGAAGTGGATTCTGTGTGTCTTAATGGCTTTAAAGTGGCAGCCTACTCAACCAGGAAACAACACACTGGTGGAGGTACTATAATATTTGTCAGGGAGTGTTTAGAGACAGGCGTAGCAGTTGTGAAGTCTCCTATTAATGTTGACAAATGTATCGAGTCTTGTTCTGTATTTGTACCCATATATAATATTTATGTTTTAGCCTTTTACCGCTCACCCTCTGGTGGCCTTGACACCTTCTTATTAGCAGCAGAAGATACATTGTCAGGATTTAGGTCTAACGCAAACCTAATAATTGCAGGGGATTTTAACATGAAATTCAACACAGCTCAATATGAATCAATTAGGTTCTGTGACACCATGGTAGAGTCATGTCTTGATAATGTCTTCTTGGGCTCAGGTATGAATCTTTGGTCTGCAATTGTGGTTGACATGAATGTGTCGGACCATAGGGGTCAGTTGGTAGAGTGTAGAACCTTAGCACTTGGGTTCAATTCTATCCAATCTCCAAAAATATGCAGACTTATAACGTAAAGGGGACTCTTTGGTTTTTTAATCTAATAAATAATATCAGTTGGGATTTTATTGTAAATGACAGCGATGCTAATGAGGGTTTAAAGCTTTTCATGGGGTTGCTTGGGAATGCTTTTCTTAAGGCTTTCCTGGAGAGGTCGTATACTGTTAGGACTGATGGTCCAGGTGGGATCAGTTGGCTTGGTGAGGATCTTAGAGAGATGAGGGAGCACCTCAGGTTTTTGGAAGAGAGTCGACCATGATATCCTTTTGAAAAAACTCAGCTGCTACAACTTTAGCGCTGACAGCATAAGACTCATCAAGTCTTACTTTCGATCCCGGTACCAGACGGTCTGTTTGGCTGGTGTTGGATCGGCAAAGAGTGAAATCAACATAGGGGTGCCTCAGGGATCTATTCTGCGTCCCATTTTTTTTTTGGTATACATAAATGACCTTCCCTATAGTGAAACTGTGGCAGGTTGTATTCTTTTTGCCGATGACACTAGTCTTATACTCGGCTAATATATTACGGGAATCACTTGCTGGATTCATGGGGGCGCAAGGAGAGAGCCAATAGATGGTTCTGCTCATACAGGCTTTTGCTGAATGGAGATAAGACGAACCAAGTTGTGTTCACCATGAGAGAGCTTTCAGGGTTTGAGAATCCCACAGAGGTACGTGTCTTGGGAGTAGTCCTTGACCCCAGGCTGCAATGGGGGGCATTACGACGTCCTTTCGGAAAAACTCACTAAGGGCCTATATGTGCTTCGCAGCTTAAGCCAATGTGTCTCAGCTGATGTATTACGAACATCTTATTTTGTTATTTTTCATTCCCATCTTTCGTATGCGATCCTTACGTCGTATAAGTGTATTCGGCTGGGGTATTAAGGGCTGCAGAGGGGTGCTATGCGGGTTGCGAGTGGAATGGGATACAGGGACGCATATGTGTGTTTGCGAGTGTTGACTGTGCCTTGTATGTATATATATATATATATACTGGGTAATTAAGTTTTTTAATACTTTACCTGATAGTGTTAAGTCTCTTGGTTTTAAGCATTTTAAATCGAGGGTGAAGGAGTATTTGTTACACAAGGCATTTTACTGTATTGACGGATATTTTGGATCCAATTTTAACTTGGTTTTTGGCCCTTGAACGTTTTAATTATCACATGGAGAAAATCACAAATTAGGAGGAAAATTTGAGAAAATACATCACAAAAGTATCGATAGATACAATATATAGAGATATATACAATACGTAGACATAGATTAAACATTAAAATATTAAAAATAAGCCAACATAAATAAAATAAGGGCCTTTAAAGTATAGAAACATAGAAATAACAGAATAAATAGCATATACATTGATAGAAGCAAACTTAGCCAACATAAAAATAGAAGAAATAATCATTGATGAAACAAGGAGAATAATTACAGTCATACAGTACATAGAATTCTAAATCCACACAACCCGGCAGTCATCAGTATCAATCTCGCAAATGGCACCTAATATTAATGATAAGTAAAACGTAATTATTAAAAGTATTATAAATACTAAGCGAAAAACATGTAACCTGTGTCGGTGATTTGCACCGAAAATCAATCATTATCCTTCTTAGAAAATATGCACACTGAGAGGGATAATAATAATTAAAAATACTAATATACAATTCAAATCATCATTTAAGGCACATTTGCGAATATTTCTTTTTTGTAAAATTTATTTGTCCCTGAAAAGTATTGTCTTTTTTATAATTGAACTTTGTGTAGTGGATAATCCCATTTTTAATCTTTTTTTTCCTGACGTACGTAAGCTATTGTATTGACATGAATAAAATATTGAGTATTGAGATATGAACACAAACTAAGACTAGTTAATCAAGACACAAACAGTTCGATTTATGATTTCATAAGTGAGGATATCAAAGAATATGAGTAAATTAAAAGAATATTTTGATTTCAGGGATTATCCAAAAGATCAGCGATGGAACTAATACGAAAATAGTTGAAAAGATTAAAGACGAATTAAATAAATAAATTATTAATGAGTTAGTTGGGCTAAAATCTAAAAAATATGTATTCAAAGCGAATAATGGAGAAGATACGGTAATAATTTGATATTGATGATTTTTTGCAAATAATCAGTTAGAAGGGAGTAAAATTTCTCGTATTTATTTATGCATATTTTTCTGTATTGTATTTAGTCGATTCGATATATTAGTATGGATTTGACATACTTTCCAGTGCATGTTTGGTCTTTACTTATTATTAATGTTACTTGGAAGAGTAGGTATGTATTAAATATGTAAATTTATATAATGTAATTATAAAATAAGTTCCTGCTTGAATTGCCTAGATTCTGGCGCGGGTGAGTGGTTCTAAGTTGCTAAATATAGGCTTTGTTTTGGGACATTTTTATTAACTAAATGTATGAAGAGGAGTGTTCTTGATATTTTGACGAGTGGAATGGGAATCCCAGAAATATAAACTATATACTACTTACATTGAAGCAAAAATATCGATACATACCTAATGTATTCAAAACGCTCGTGGTCTCGACCAAAAACGGTCTGATGAGCGCCAAAACGAAGAAAGGAAGCCAACAGAAGATGAAGGCGCTCATGATGATCCCCAAAGTGGTGCTGGCCTTCCTCTCCTTGGCCAGCTGGAAGCGAAGCTTCTTTTGATTGGAGCTCGTAGACGGCGAAGCCTTGACCACGGCGGAGAGGATGCTGGCCTTCGGGTGTTTCAGCTTCGACGTCTGTTTACTGATCGAGGAGAGCATCGGACATTGCGATTCGTTGCTGTGCCTCGTCTTGAAACACCGGCCCACCGTCGGGTCTAGACTACACTGTAATAAAAATTTTAAGTATTAAATTAAGTGACTTATGATGAGCTTTCGCTAGAACCGTGTAATGAAAAAAAGGCGAAAGATAGAAAGCAGAACGAATAGACACAAAAAATTCTATCGCATACACATCAATAATTTACCGAACAGCTCAAATAACGTTCATGTATCAAGCGGGGACAGACCGATTGATTTCAATCTAAAAAATGGCGCTTTCGGTCAAACCCGTATTACAGAGCAATTAATCTGAAAAGAGTAAACACTTATCGGGGAGCGATGCCGAGCCCCATTTTGTCCGATATTAATTTGGGATACTCTTTCTCATTGATTTGTAGCAGACCGCCGTTTTTTGATGTATGAGGACGAATTTGCGGCACTTAATCAAAGGAAATTTTCCGTTTTTTAATAAACGAAACCCACCTATTTGTTACCGAGGATGTATTTAGGTCCAACTAAGGGAGCTTATTTTATTTTTTTTATGAATAGTGATTATTAAATTTTAAGACTAATAACTTCATTACAGAGATTTATGGTTTAATATCCGTTTAAAGATTTTAATTTAGAAAAAAAGAAGCCTAATTGTCATGAAGTGCCAAAAAGTATTAGTAATAAATCTAGGGATAATTTGCTGTAGATCAATTATTATGATAGACATATGACATATAATGACATGTGCTTTTCGAAATAGAAGATTCAAGAATGCTTAGATTAGGTTCCTTGTCTTCTTTCTTTCTTTGTTTCTTTACTGGATATGGCTTCTGTTCCTCAAGGGACAATTTGCCAGCACATTTTGAATGAGGTATCCAAAAAGCTGTCTGGCTCTAGGCCATGTTTCAGATACCAATTTTTGTAATTTCGAGTTAATCAAATGACGCGTGCGTACTTAGAAGAAGAGTGGAACGTTCGGTTAGCAATTTCAGTGTAAACTGATTAGAGATCTCGATTTACTATCACTAAGTTTTTCTCAAATATATAGTGATCTATCTTCATATTTCAGGATCCAGCTTATTCGATGAAAGGCCTTAATGGCTTTGCATCCCACATGAAATTTGACTAAATTCAGCTTCTTTTCGTTATCAGCTTCATTAGAGACGATGATTTGGATGGGACTAGTGTGAGTTTACCCTCTGGGACCAAAGCCGAGGTCGCAACAGCACAGCAGGACAGTTTATTTCTTCCCTACCTTGACATGTATGTCATCGCAATCCTTTAATCCAAGTATTCTCATGCTTCTAGCTTAAGCTTCATATCGCTCACATTTCACTCTCTGCTTAATTTTGTCCGGCATTCGTAACTCCACGTAACTCTGCCGTTGTCGGTCCCAAGCCCGGATGAGAACGGCGGAAGGGGGAAGGGCAGTGTTACGCCCTATTACTCAGTAAATTTAGTCCCAGTATTGGGTTACATAGCTTTTCCTGACCGTCCTCTTTATTCTGATCGAAATGTGTAGACTGACGCCGCCCTTTTTCAAAAGTCGCCGTTTCTTCAAGAGTCCTAATGGCATAGTTCCGATTGGCTCTATAGTCATCCCATATACCTTGGGGCACTGCCTTCGGGGAAGATGGCTGAAGTGACGCGTGCGTACTGAGAAGAAGAGTGGAGCGTTCGGTTAGCAATTTCAGTGTAAACTGATCAGAGATCTCGATTCACTATCACTAAGTTTTTCTCAAATATATAGTGATCCTTCTTCATATTTCAGGATCCAGCTTATTCGATGAAAGGCCTTAATGGCTTTGCATCCCACATGAAATTTGATTAAATTCAGCTTCTTTTCGTTATCAGCTTAATTAGAAACGATGATTTGGACTGGACTAGTGTGAGTTTACCCTCTGGGACCAAAGCCGAGGTCGCTACAGCACAGCAGGACAGTTTATTTCTTCTCTACTTTGATATGTATGTCATCGCAATAATTGAATCCAAATATTCCCATGCTTCTAGCTTAAGCTTCCTATCGCTCACATTTCACTGTCTGGGCAACCCTGGCCTAACTCAACAAATTCTTCAGATAGCATCATTCCAAAATCTATAATTTACGGATTTTGGCATCATTCAACAAGCGTCTAGGCATAGGGCTAAATTTTCGATCCGGACATGGACACAGGCTGGTGCTATGTAAGATAAGACTAGGAGTACAACTAATCCGTAAAAAACCACCAGTAATCCGTGAAAAATTCAAACCAAAAGCCAACAAACCATGGTTTACTCCAGAAATAAAAATCCTCGCTGCAGAAAAAAGAGCAGCCTACATCAAATACGTCGGCAACAAAACAGATGAACAACATCAGCAATACGTCACCGTAAGAAACAGAGCCAATGCTAAAATAACACCAATCAAAAAAGACTATTGGGAAAAGTTCTCCACCGACATGCAACAACCTGTACAGAGGACAACGGACAATATGGAACTTGTACAACAAGGAAGAACAAGCGGATCTATGGACCATGCCCAACAACATCGACAACTACATTATAAACAAAACAGAGATCAGCATTACAATCCCCATCGACAAGAAGGGAGAAAACAAAGACCCAGGGAACTACCGAGGCATAAGCCTGCTCAACCCGCCATGAAGCTGCTCACCAAAATAATAACCCAACATCTATCAAGTACAGTCAGCATCAACGAAGAACTACAAGGCTTTAGGCAATCAACAATCGACGCTATATTCATACTACGACAAATCATCGAGAAGTTCATAGAATTTAACAAACCTGCGTTCCTCTGCTTTGTTGACCTAACTAAAGCATTTGATAGAGTGCAACTAAAGGATGTGCTAAAAATCCTGCAAGACAACAATATAATCCAGGTAACAAAACAATTCAATACCAACAACAGTACAAGAATACAGTCAGGCACTTCAACCACAGAGGAAGTGCAGATATCGATAACTATCGGGCAAGGAGATGGCCTAAGTCCAATACTCTTCAACCTGGCAATGGACCGCATCATAAACCGGGTGAAAGATGTGGGACGAGGTTACAGAATGGGACAAAATATTGTGCTATGCAGACGATGCGGTTCTCATAGCAGAAAATGAGGACAACCTGCAGCGAATGCTATTCGAGTTAAACCAGGCCGCAAAGAAATATAACATGAGCATCTCGATACCAAAACATCAAATCTATGACCATAAGCAAAGAACCGATACGATGCAAGCTGGCACTAAACGACCAACCAATCGAACAAGTGATGAGCTGTAGGATAATAGCTTTAAGCAGCCGAAATACATATGACGAGGTAAAAACACAAGTAAATAAAGCAGCAAGAGTGTCTGGCTGTCTACATAATACTATTTGGATAAACAAACACATGTCGATAACCAGCAAGGCCTACAGAACAGCAGTGAGGCCCATCCTCACCTACGCAGCGGAAACGAGAGCAAACACCAACCGGACGAAAAGAGCATTACAAACGACCGAACAGGACAGGCAGCGAAGCAATGAGATCCGGGAGCGATGCGATGGGATGCCAGATGTTGTTAGATGGTCACGAGGAAGAAGAAGAGAGTGGAGAGAGCATGCCGACAGGATGGGAAACGATACACTCGCCAAGGCCGCATACAAGGAAAAACCGAACACGACCAGACCCTTAGGAAGACCACCAAAAAGATGGGCTGACTGCTGGACTCCATCGTCACAGGACATCGAATAAAAAGTTGAAAAATACAGGACATAGTCCTATCAAAAGGAAGAAGAAGAAAACGAGGTTCAGATTCTATGCTTGTAATACGGCGGCCTGAAATCGATTCCATTGGCAGGACATGTTTTTCATGTGCAAACATGAAACGCGACGGTATGAGGGTAAACTCGGCAAATCGGACGGAAATGTGCAAGCGGATGTGACATCACAACCATGCGCAATTTACTTCAGCGCTTCTTTGTAAAACGTGTTCTTTCTAACTCCAGAATATAGGCAACCAATTCCAAGTAAGTGGTTGCCTAGATTCAGACATCACGCGGTCTAAGGTGGCATTCGATATTCATGTGGATGATGTCGATATGGGAAATGTTTACACATCAGCGTCTCGAGTGCTAGTAGACTTGCCCATTTTTTTTAATTATTCTTTTAAGGTTATGTTTAAAACTTTCTTTTCTTCATTTTGGGCATGCCTTGGGTTATTTTTTGTTAGCTGCGCCGTCGTAGCGAGCGGATGGTCATCTATAGCGAAGCGAGAAATTGACAAAGCAATTTGGCGACATTGTTAACATTTGTGCTAGATTTAGCGGCTCCTGAGATATTCTGACAGATTGGCTTGATATGTTGTTTAATGTTACTCACTTGTGACAAAAGTGTTGTAATGCGACTGTGGCCCAGATGATAAAACGCTGGCTTGACATACGACATACGAGATACCTAGCGCATTCAAGAATTTTTATTTAATTTAATTCGGGCATGGTTTGGGTTAGTTTGGGTTAGTTTGCGCCCCCAGAGCGAGCGAAGCGAGCAGCGGGTCATGCGTACAAACAATTTCTACCATTTATTTTTTAGCATTGTACAACCACCAACGTAAACGATTTAGGTTAGGATTTAACATTTGCGCTATATATACCCGCTCGTCGAATTTGTCTCCGCCATTTTGTTTAATAATGAAAAGTCAAATGTCAAAATTGTCAATATGTCAATTCAAGTATTTCAAGTGCGCAAGCGTATTTGCCTCTCTATCCAAAACATGCCACCGAGACAGTTTAAATCGAATTTGCTTGCAGCAGTATTATCACATCACCCAATTGGGCGCAGTAGTGTGTTAACGAGAGTGAGTCCTCACAGAGGAGGTAATTACCTCATCATCCGTGAGGGCTCTCTCTCTCTTTTGATTACTGAGGAGTCTTTCTCCTCATGCCATTAACATATTCCCCATTGGTGCTCCAAAGCATGTATAGAAAAAGCAACTACTCATGAACCAGATACAATCGAGACTCTGCGGGAGATAATATGTGACCTGAAAGACGAACTGGATCAGAAGAACCAGTACATAACAAGGCTGAAGCGAAGCTCCACATCATACCAAGAAGAAATCGCAGATGTAGAGAAAGCATACTTGGAAAAAATAGAATCCCAAAGAGGAAGGATCGAAACTATGACAGCTCACATTGACGAGCTCAAACGCCAGGTCAACTCAGACACATCAATGGAAGCAGGGACACAAACAGACAATAAAATCTCCTCACCTAAAGGAACGCAAACTTGCCACCAGCTGCCAACTCGCAATGAGAAAGGGATACAAACAGTTGGAGAGAAAACTCAATTAGCAAATGTAACCACCCAAACCGACACCTTATATGCCACGCATGCTGAATCTCAAACTGACCCAGATTCTCATCAACCCCTACACCCTGCCGTCCGCGAAAACAATCAACCAAACCTGAAGAACAGTGCCACCAATGATCAGAATCTTAGGAGGCGCCAACTGCTCATAATCGGCGAAGAATTCCACACAAGAGGCTTAAGCATGTTGCTTAAGAGCAACTCCAACAGTAGTTGTGACATCAACTGCCAGTACGCGCGAAATGTCACTGTTGAAGACATAATAAATAAATATTCTGACTTGCTTCTGAAACTTACGAAGGAAGACTATATCTTGCTTTGTACCGGAATTAAGGATGCTTCTCTCGGAAGAGTGATTGGCCCCCGCATCTGGTCAAAACTGATGGATATCTCCAATGTATCTAATTTAATCATAATAGGTCCTGCATATGCCTCAAAGAGACCAGTCCTCAACAACTTTATCTACGAACTTAACTTGAACATTCACAAGCACGTCCACAATGACACGAACAACTCAGTATTTCTGAGTATGGACAATTTCACAACTGAAGAGGAAAAAAATTCGTTCTGCACACCAACCCTAAACGGGAAGCTTAAAATTACCCGGTTTTTATGGAATGAAGTTATAGCTCCACTGAGCTCCACCAGACCTAGGCAGCGGAGACACGTCAACGCATCAGTAAACCACGAGACAAATTTTTAAACTTATTCAACGAATCTGAATCAGATCATCCTCCGATATTGGAATTAACGTCGTCACACCCAAGTTACAGAGTCCATAACAAAAACCTTAACTCGATTTACTATCAAAATGTTCGGGGAATGCGCACTAAAGCACCGCAATTTATGATGTCCGTTGGTAACAGCGATTATGATTGCATCATGCTTACGGAGACGTGACTCTCCCGGGATTACTTTTCATCACAGTTTTTCACTGAAAATTACTCAGTGTTTCGCTGCGATCGCGACTATGACCAACTGGACTGCAGCCGAGGCGGTGGCGTCCTTATCGCCATCAAGTCGGAGTACCACTCGAGAACAGTTTCCGCTTTCAAGAGCCTTGACTATGAGAGCGTTTGGGTAGAAACAAACTTTGGTAGCAGCAAGGAGATTCTTTGCTGTGTTTACTTCCCTCCTGGATCAGCCCTCGACGCTTATAGTCACTTTACAAACAGCTGTGAAAGCGTAGCCAGCAAATATAACAACGCCAATTTTTTCATCTTCGGCGACTTCAACCTGCCTGGCGTGAGATGGCTCGAAGAAGAAGGCTATTTGACTCCAACGGGTATCCGTAATCCCATAGAGGAAGCTGTGATCGACTGTATGTACTTCTTGGAGCTCCAGCAACGCAACAATATTTCGAATGCACTGGGTAGAATATTGGACTTGGTATTTGTCAGCGATATAAGATACTCGAAAATAACCAAAAGCGAATTTTCACTAGTACAATGTGACGAACACCATCCCTCTCTAGAATTCCTCTTTGATAGCCACACGTTACAGTTTATAGACAATAAGATTAACATCACTTTGCACCAGTTTCCAATGGCTGATTACCGAAAAGTAAATCTCTTCCTGAACAACGCCGACTGGTCATTCCTTGATAGCCAGGAAGATACAGACCTTCTGGTGCGACAATTCTACGACATTCTGCAAGAAGCGATCGACACACACGTTCCAACCAAAATAGTAACGAGTGGCAAATTCCCAAAATGGTACTCTCCTGCTTTAAAAAAGATGATAGCTCATAAGAATAAACTATATCGAAGATACAAGAGCTCTGGAAGCGAGTGTGACTATCAGATATACTCAAGTGTTCGCCGGGAAGCCAAGTTTCACATTGAGCTTTGTTATGCCTCGCACATCGCATCCGCAGAACATATGATTCCGGAAAATATAAAACACTTCTGGGGTTTTATAAACTCATTGAAAAAGGATTCTGGCATACCCAAAAGAATGCAAAACGATGGCAATTTCCTCGAAAGTCCTCAAGAAATAGCAAATGCCTTCGCTGCTCACTTCCAATCAAGTTATTCCGATCACACCGGGATTACTGTGGATCCTGAAATACACGAGACTATTGTGCAGGGCAGCACGCTACTCCAGCATCAATTCACCATAGTCGAAGTTACATCGAAGCTCAAAGAGCTTGACTGCAGTAAAAACGCCGGCCCAGATGGAATTCCACCTATCTTTTTAAATCGTTGTTCGCAGTCGCTTGCTGCACCAATCTGCACCATCTTCCAAAAAACATTCAACAAAGGAGTTTTCCCAACTTTCTGGAAGCATTCCATCCTTTTTCCCATTTACAAGTCCGGCGATAGGACCGAAATCGGTAATTACAGAGGTGTATCAATGCTATCCACGTTGCCGAAGATTTTGGAATCAATTCTGACAGATGAGATCTTCCGTACCTACAAAAACTACATAACCGAAAATCAGCACGGTTTTTTCCAGGGGCGTTCAGCAAATTCCAACCTAGCGGTGTATCAAAATTTCCTAGTTACCAGTCTGGAGATGGGAAAGCATGTCGATGTTATATACACGGACATATCTAAGGCGTTCGATAGTGTTTGCCATGAGCTGCTTCTCATAAAGTTCTCAAAGATTGGAATTGGCTCTCACTACTTGAACTGGGTTGCAAGCTACCTGTCGGATCGTCGGCAGCGTGTACTCATGGGCGGGGCTACATTTAAGGAGATCCAGGTGTTGTCGGGTGTGCCTCAGGGGTCCCACATTGGTCCAGTTCTGTTTTCCCTATTTGTCAACGACATCTCGTCATGTTTTGAAGAATCGGACTTTCTTATGTACGCCGATGACTTAAAATTTTATAATATTGCGGAAACATCGTCCACCGGACTTCAACAAGATCTGGAGCGCCTGGTTTTATGGTGCAAGAAAAACTGCCTAAAACTGAATGTCAAGAAATGTAAAAAAATGAGCTTTCACAAGGGGATGAATCAAATTGACCACAATTACACCATCGATAGTGAGACTCTGGAATTGGTAACTGTCTTTAATGATCTAGGGGTGTTGTTTGACAAAGATCTGTCATTCACTTTACATGTGGATCAAATAGTTTCGAGAGGCTTACGGCTGCTTGGATTTATAAAGAGGAACACTGCACTGATGACGGACACCAGGGCAATTACGACACTTTACAACTCTCTAGTGCGCAGTATACTTGAATACTGCAGCACCATTTGGTCCCCGCAGTACCAGTGTCACATATCTAGGCTCGAAAGGTTGCAGAATAAATTTGTTAAATATTTATTGTATAAACACCGTTTCCCTTATCGCGATTTGTCCTATGACACTAGACTCCTGCTCTGCGGTCTTAAATCGCTGCAAGCTAGACGAGAGAACTAGCTTCTGTTTTTTCTTCATAAACTGATCAACGGGAAGATTGATTGTGCCAATTTACTGAGACTCCTATACCTCAAGATACCAGCGAGAACTTTAAGACACCAACAACTGTTCCACCAACATTATCACCGAACCAACTACGGACAAAGAGCATTTGTGGATCGAATGGTTACATTGTACAACGACAAGTTTAACCACCTAGATATTTTTAACATAAGTCTCAACTCACTGAAGCGTATTGTGTCTTGAACTTTTTTTTTATTATTCTTACACGTTTTATTATCGAATTGTATTGAATGTTAAGTGTTGCAAATGTTTTAAATAATGTCCTACGATTAATTATTTTAACTCTTTTCGTACCATTTGGAGCTTTGCTCTGTGGTGTGCATGTAAGTACTAAATAAATAAATAAATGAAGTACCCAATCTGGGAACGGTGCCTGGAACAATGTTTGCTGAAAATGGAAATATTGTAAAGAGCTAAATGCCTTCCGTAGCATTACTATGCAGCCAGTGTTGCCAGCTCTACTACTAAAAAATTGATTCTATTACATTTAGTGTCAGAAATTTCGGTAGCTTTGCACATGCATTTCAACTCCTTTGAATAACTTGTTAAATATTTTTCAGTCGCCAATAACTTACTTACCATTTGTACCGAGATGAATAAAATTGGGTGGCAGAATGAGTGACGTCTTGTTTTAGAGTTGTACTATTAAAGATCCATTAATATTCATAGGTATATTTATACAATATTCAGTCGCGAGTCAGGGGCGTTGAAACCCCATTAAAAAGGCCCGAAAAGTTCTCAATTAATGCGAAGTAATGTAGAATGTTTATTAGCATTTGCTTACATGAGTACCACAATCAAATCGGCCTATAAAACGGCCTTAATCTACTAAGCGTTCGGTTACTCGGTTAACATCCGATTTTATGTCGGCCCTCTTTTCATGTATCGTTCGGCCGTTTTATTAAAGCTTGACCGTAAAACCACCGAACAAGTGGTAAAACTTTTGCGATAAACTTCAGATTATTTCCCATTAAACCGATTTATTTGACGTTTTCGTACGATACAATAATAATTGTGTATAGGGGTTCAGATGTCCAAAATCCTTTAAAGAATGTCGTCGAAGAGTACTATATTGTTCAGTATGTTAACACCCCACCGAGAGTTGACAGCTATAGTCTGAATTCAGCATACATATCAATAATATCTAAGAGACTCTTAAATGCTGGAAGAAGGCCATTAAGAGTTTCATCAAGACTAAATTTGGCACACGAGCGTAGTGACTGCTATGGGCTCGAGAGCACCAAAACGAGTGGCGGTTTGTAACAGTTTTCTATGAAACTAAAATAATCGGATTACTCATCATTCCAGCCAGGAAGACAAACCCGATTAAATAGAGCTCTTGCAGTTGCTCCTTGGGCAAATGCCTATGCATGTGTTTGAATTGAAATTAATTACGATTTGACTATTAAACGACAAAAATCTTGGTCAGTAGAGATAAAAAGACCTCTCATCCGACCCTAAAAGAAGCGATGGTGAAAAGAGACAATTAAAAGCAACTAAGTAAGGAAGCATTAAAGCCCCTTAAAACAACCCCATATCAAAAACCGAATAAGAACTATTATTAAATCAGTGAAAAATGTATACTGTCTTCAACAGATAATTGCAGCCATTTAGAGAAAACAAAGCGTATACACCTACGTCAGTTAAGAAGCGAAGTAGACCGTGAAACTGACCCACATTCGGAATGAGAAAAACGGAAACTTCCCTAGGGAACTCCAGCGGCAATTCTGCCGCTCATCAAGGAAACTAACAGTGTAAATTAGAGACGCTGGCAAAGTCAACTTGCTTTTTAATTAACCAGTTATCTCGAAAAGAATACGATAAATTTTCGTCTTGTTGATTTCTGTTTTTCTCGCTGGTTTTTGCATTATCATTAACGTCTGAGTTAAGCGAGTCTGTAGTTTCAAAAGAAAATAACGGAATTAGACCTCTTTCTTAACAACGAGACGAGTTGTCCTTATCGGTATTTCAAAATTGTAAAATGTGGTGAAGAAACGAGAATAAACAAGTAATACTTATAGAAGAAAAGGTTTCTATTGAAGTATAAAAATGTCTGCCTACTTAGGTATTTATTGCAAGATATAAGCTCTTGGAACTGGTAATACTGAATGCTTGTTATTTCTTGGATCTCTTACGCCTAGGGTTGCCAGGCCTGTCCGGCTTTTCTTTGTCTCTAAAACTCATTTAAAATAAAAATTAGTTAAAAAACGAGCATAAAACAGAAGGCGCAAACGTCCCTATATGGGAAAATGTTGCAACTTGCAACCACCATTGCAGATTTATCAACTAACAATTTAAACTGAGATTATAGTCAATGTTTTGACCAATTTCAAAATTTTGAAATATTTTTGGAACAAAGAAAACCCAAGTTTCATAAGGCCACTAATTGTCACACGAGTTCAAGTTTTTCAATGAACGAGTGTGACAATACAAATTAGCCTTATGAAACCTGAATTTTATACAATTTTTTCTATTTCGGCCGAATTTTCATTTTATTTGCAAAATAAAAGTTAAAAAGTTTAAAAATTGATTTTGGGAATTTTTATTTTTAATGTGGTAACACTGCCAGGCATTGCCAATTCAAATATTAAAAGATGTCAACAAAGTCAACAATAAGACAGTCTAATTAACAGAAGATGTATTCCTATTGTTTCGTCTTTATCTATTAGATTGATTCGGTATTAATCCATTCTGTTCTGACAGATGACCTCAAGCACTAAAAATACAACAATGCCAAATGTAACACATGCCAATATAGTCCAGTAAAGTAATACTTTTTTATTCTTATCTAACGCAAGCAAATAGTAGTAAAATAAATCGATAAATAAAACGTGGCAATGCTGCGGATGATGGATTGATGGATGGATCGGCGGATATCGGCCAATTTTTAGTATTTATTTTGATTTTGAGTTGTGGTTTCTACTTTGTGACTTTATTAAGTGATTAAAGCAATGTCCCAAAGGACCCTGGTATATATATTTAGAACCAAGAGTTACCAAAAACATAAAATTTCTAATTTATGCGCCATTTGATTATAATTATACGGTAACCTTAGACTTAGACACTAATACTAATACTATTACTAGGTACTAATGCTAACTATATTTCTAGCAGCTACCCTTGTGTTACTATATTTTAAGATTTTATTCTTTCGAAGTATTTATCTAATTCTTAAAGACAGTTTGTTTTGTTTGCGACAGTAATTTCAAAATTTTCGCATTAATAATTTGGATAATATAAACCTTACAACATTGATATTAATGTTGCCCTATGTTGGGATGATTTGATACAATATAGAGGATAATTGACTTTGCATATAACTCATGTAATTTACGACGGGAATTCATTTCGTTCGTATATCTATTTCAAAAAAGCTTTATATGAATAAAATCTTCAAACAGCAAAAAAACTCGGATTGTTTAATATATTATCAGACAAATATATTAAATTGAATATTAGAGTGATTTAGG
This sequence comes from Pissodes strobi, assembly GCA_016904865.1. NCBI lineage: Eukaryota > Metazoa > Arthropoda > Insecta > Coleoptera > Curculionidae > Pissodes > Pissodes strobi. The sequence continues at coordinate 15,832 of MU187427.1, read as the reverse complement.
ATATGAGTATTTTAATTTTTAAATCGACACTTTTTCGCATAAATTTAACTTTCTGCAAGGTTTATCTTTATGTGACCGGGTTTACGAATATTGTTGTCTTATAGTTAATTTGTAACGGAATATAAGTTAACAAATATCAATCTATTTCTCTCCACTAAATTATATCTATTTATCAATGGTTTTCGATGCTCGCTATATAATTAGCAGTGACACCTATCGGTGAATGGATATATTTTGCACAATTAACTATTTAAGAAGAACAGGTACGCAGATTTATATCCATAATTTATGGATTCGTGTCATTGCAGATTTCTTTATTGGGTGGATGCCATCTGTTCGGAAACGAGCTTATCTAGCATAGTTGGTAATTGAAGGGCCTAGTACGTTGTTCAATACCTGTAATTTAAGCATGTAATCTACAATAGATTGCTACATTTAGCGTATGCTGAGTGTTTCGTTAGTTTGACGCGGGGTTTCTTACAACGGTTGTCACATGTTTAAATTGTAAATCCGAGCATCGGAAGTCAGAATAGGTAGAACGTATAAAATTTTGAAAGAAAGGTCGTTTCATCTTGGTGAGAACGTTTGACGCGGTAAGTGTTATTAATTTTCTGATCTCAAAATATTTTATTCATCCTGCATATTTTTCAATAATCTTTTCATTTTTCAAATACATAAGAAATAATTGTTTCCAATTCACTTAATTATATTCGCCTAAAGCGAGAATTCAGCATTTTTATATTGCACTTTCGAGTGATGGACGATTACAACAATCTTAATTTTTTTATGGTGACCTTTAAGTTTGAATACCGATTTTTTGGTGGATAATTGCGTATCTTATTGGTCAAATCCGTGTAATTTGATAATGGGTTAATCCAAATTTATAGGGAACGAAATTATTTCATCGTTTAACGGTCACACATATTATTTTACGTATTTTCATTTAGATTGGACAGTATTATTGGGGAGATTCTCAGAGCGGAATTTATCTTTTCCTGTAAAGGTAGTAAATTGAATTTTCAGTAGAATTCCTTCGAATTTTCTCTTATAATATTGCTAGTAATAATTTTTCTTTTCAGGCTTATTTAATTAATATTTCGGTATATTTGTAACATCAAGCGAAGCATATAATTATTAGCACTTACTATGACACGTTTTATCAATGATGTACCGACATTAATTTACATATATGAGAGGTTTAAGTACATGTGTGTAAATTTACCTGGTTTTTTTCTTTATCGTTTATCTAAGTTCCTATCTCAAGGCGAGATAGTAATCTTATCTTTATCTTTGACTTATTGAGACAAAATTTACGTTCAATTATTAATTATGTGCCAAGGGCCATATTCAAATTCAAATTCAAATCCATATATTTCATAAGAGTTGTATTACAACTATTGAAATTTGTCAAATCACTTAACTAACTAGAAAGAAGAAAATATACTAGGTAACAAAATATAATTATAAAAAAATCCCTAAAAATACTCAGATACCAAAGTAACAATCTTAATACTAATTCAGATCTCGCGAGAAAAACTCAGACAGAGAGTAAAATGCATACTTTTTTAAAATTTTCTTTACTTTGACCTTAAAGGTAAGCAAGTTTAAGTCCTCCGTTTTTAAACTGCTCGGTAGGTGGTTATAAATTCTTACAGAAGTAATAAAAGGTCCACGATTCACTTATGCTAAATTAAATGCTGGAATATACAGTTTGACAGAATTTCTAGTTACATAATAGTTAATATCTCCATACGTTTTAAAGTTTTTTAAGTCTTTCTTGACATAACAGGCTGCCTCTAATATGTACATATTAAATAAGGTTAAAATGCCATTCTGGACGAAAATGTCTCTACAAGGCTCCTTTGGCCCCAAACCAAACATTTTGCGAATAATTCGTTTTTGAGCAACAAAGACACGAATAACATTAAAACTGTTTCCCCAGCAGAATTAACCATACATTAAAATTGAATTTACACATGCATAATAATAAGATTTTATAGCATCAAGAGAACAATACTTCTGTACTTGCAATATAGCAAAATTTCTTACAGGGAGTCTTCTAATAAGGTTTTCTGTATGTTGCTCCCAAGACAAATTTTTGTTCATAAAATTACCTAAAAACGTTAGGTAACCCTTTTGTTTAATAGTTAAGTTTGGTGTTTCACTAGACCTAACTAACATGCTGACTTCCTGTCTAGAGCTAAGAGGAGCAAACAAAATTAAATCAGTTTTTTGAACATTTAAAACAAGACCATTGATAAGACACCATTTTTTCATTTGAATTATAGAGTTAGTGGATAGTGTAGATAAATGATCAATGTTATCAGAAACTAAAACTGATGAGGTATCATCTGCAAATATTGTTAAATAATTATGTTCCATATTCAGGGGCAAATCATTAATCATAATCAGAAATAAAACATGTCCTAAGACACTGCCTTGTGGAACACCACTATCTACATCCAACTTATCGGAAATAAAATCGAATTTAACTCGCGTTCGTCCAGACAAGTAACTCTCTACCCAACTTAAAGCCGCACCACGTATGCCGTAACTCTCCAATTTGTAAAGTAAAAGACGATGATCGATAAGATCAAACGCTTTGGCACAATCGAAAAGTAGGACCGCCGCTTTTTTTGTCATTAAAGCTATTGAGAAGTTTTTCGTAGACAGATAAAACTGCATCCTGTGTAGATCGGCCCTTGGAAAAACCAAACCGTCTCTCTGTATATTTATAGATTAATAATAGAAATTACTTATAAATTACTCTTATCTTTACTTATAGATTAAGTAATAGAAATTGCTTATCTGGAGCCATAAGACTCGTTTAAAGAGAGGTTGTACCTTGTTTTTTTTAAATTTTTCCAATTATCGTTTATGTGTCAAGGGCCATATAAAAAAAGTAATAGAAATTACTTATTTTGAGTCATAATAAAACTCATTTATAGAGAGGTTATACCTCGATTTTCTTATTTATCATAAAAATCTAGTTATCTTCTATTGAAAGTTGCCGAGAGCCACTGTTTGGACAAGTTTCATAATTTTCTTTTAAATTTTTAATTTCAATCATAATTTCTTTTGAATTTCATATCTCAAAGTAAAGAAAGAAAATATCTTGAGAAACAGTAATTATCAATAGTGTTATTTAACCATAGTTATTTATAATTTTTGCTGAACTTAAAATTGTAATTTAAGTTCTGATTATATCTGCTGTAACCAGCAAATTTTCAAGTTGTCGGTTAAAACCTCCTATGTCAAACTGAGGTCCACAAAATACTTTCCTGAATAATTAATTAATTAGCGGTCTAAGTTGGTCTTAAACTTGTCCATTTTTTTATGTAACACCTTCTCCAAGACGTCAACTGCACACAACTAGGTGGGAATCATCCCTAGGATTGCCGGTAAGCCCTGGATACGCCTTTAGAGGGTGAGCTTAGGTACAGGCGGAAGAGGTTTCCAGTGGAGTTCCCAACCAATCACGTGTTTGCAGATAACTGGACGAGTTAAGTATTTCAACGTCAAGGAGAGTTTATTATAATAATTAGATTTGTTTTATTGTTCACATTGCTAGTCAATTTAGTCAAAGCTTATACTTCGTAAATTGTGTTATAAGTTGTATTTACATCCGATTATATGAACTTCAACAATTTTTTTAAACCTCATCATTTATACTTTTAAATTAGTTGTTAAATTAATATATTGTTTTTAAAAAATAATTTCTTTGATTTACTGCAGAACTGGGCTCTATAAGACACTAATTGTTCTTGTCTTCATAAATTCATAATTATTGATATCTAAATATCCTATATTTTCTGTTTGCATTGTCTCTAAGAGCCTGGCGCCCACAAGAAAATAGTATAGTTGACAAGAGAACCGTTAATCTAATTCACGACCTATTTTCATGCTTAAATAAATTAAATAAATTTACGATTCTTACAAATTGGCGAACGAGCTAGAAATACATTACAAATTTAACAATAAATTGCTGATAATAACAACTACTTTTCCGTGTAATTTTACCCTTACAGCAGCACAACTTTTTGTTGGATTTAAATTATTATTATACTCCATTCCCAAGTCAAAGTCGAGAACCACCGAAGGTTTTTTTCCTTACTATCTTTATTACCGTTATTGTCATTACATGTTCTATCCTTGTTAATTTTGGTCATAGTACGAGGTGCACATAATACATTACGTCTCATTCATAACAATTAACTCTGCCAATGTGTTGAACGTCTCTGTTTCCACGCTATCAGTCACATCCATCATCATCCACTTCAGATAAGCTTTAAAATTACCGTGTTCTGTAGCCAGGTGCATAGCCTTCTTCCCGAGTTGCAACTTTCCCCTACCTACTTTGTGACATACATTGCACATAATTCTGCCCTTCTCCTCCTCATCCCATACTCTCTGCCATTCAGCGTCAACCATTCTTTTTCGTAGTTTATTATACTTCCTTTTCTCCAAGATGTATTCATCCTCCAACGGTATATGCTCCAAATCTTGCCTAAGGGTTTCCCTGGCCAGCTTATGCGCCCTCTTGCCTTGGCTTATTCCTCAGAATTTCTCCCACTCGAAACATACCTGTATATTTCTCTCCCTTAAGTTTCCGACATCCCAAAAAAGGCCATAATCGTACCAATATTTCATTAAAAAACAGAAGACGTTAGGTGTGAAGTTTGCTTGAAAGCATTTTTGTCCATTTTATCCGTTACGGAAGAGACTTTTAAGAATTAAGAAATTAGCTGTACTAGGAAAGACTCCAAGAGACATGAGGGGTAGAAATATTAGCGGAAATGTCTGTTTTGTTGTATTTGCTGTCTGTTTTTGCTGTCTATACGAAATAGTGGAGATGATGTGCATGGGGTTGTGATGTATGAAGCTGTTCTTAGGCAGCAGAGCATTGGATTTTTTAAAACATAGAGTTAAGGAACATAAGTTTCACTAAACCCTTCATCTCCCGCAATACTTACTAGAATTGATGAAATTTTCATACTTTCATTGTTTTTTCTTTATTACTTCACTTTTATGAATGTTTCATCTTAAATGGGCGCTAAGTTTCTTCTTTTTTGATGTACCATGTGTTACAGACTTTGAATTGCGAAATGATAAGTTTGAGTATTGGAAAATGCACTACACTATCATCTAGTTTAGGTTTCTTTACTGGTTAATCATTTAGCTAAAAATCTGCTTTTCTCTTTTTTTTATTTCTTTATAAACAAGTAACTGCATCATAACAGGATGGTTGAAAAGGACATGATTGCTTTTTATGTCTATAGAGATTTGGTAAAGAACTTATTTCAATCACTGCATTGAAACATCAGTAGTTCCTCTGAGCGCATGTCCGTCTGTCTGTTTTGCTGTCTGTTTTGTTGTATTTGCTGTCTGTTTGGCTGTATTTGCTATCTGTTTTGCTGTATTTGCTCTCTGTTTTGCTGTATTTGCTTTCTGTTTTGCTGTATTTGCTCTTTGTTTTGGTGTATTTGCTGTCTATTTGGCTGTATTTGCTTTCTGTTTGGCTGTATTTGCTGTCTGTTTGGCTGTATTTGCTGTCTGTTTTGCTGTCTGTCTGTCTGTTTTGTTGTCTGTCTGTCTGTTTTGCTGTCTGTCTCTCTGTTTGGCTGTATTTGCTGTCTGGTTTGCTGTCTGTCTGTCTGTTTGGCTCTATTTGCTGTCTGTTTTGCTGTATGTCTGTCTGTTTTGCTGTCTGTCTCTCTGTCTGTCTATCTGTTTTGCTACCTATTCAGTTAAGTTTTCAGCAAGAGACTTCTGTCCTTTATTATTCAAGTTTTGAAGGTTTAATTAGAAATAAAAGTTGTACATTTTTTTTTCTAATTTATTTGAATACTTAATTATTGGTGTTTAACTTAGATAATGTCTTATTACATAATACACAATTACTCTCGGTGCTTGGAGGGTCATCTATTTCAGTGCGCCAGTCAGGTCTGTTGTAATGAATGAAGCATGGCAATTTTATTTGCAGGTTAAAGTTGGCTTTATAAGCACTTGGTAACTTTCCTCAAATATTTAATAGTTCATAAGGTTGCACATTGTTTATTAGGCATTGCAATGGCAGGTACTTGATATCTTCGCTTGTAAAATCGGACAGCAACTTTTCTCGAAAAAGACATGATTCTCTTTTATGTCTATGCACACTTCTCTTTTCAGTAAAACTCTTATTACAATCACTGCATTCAAACATATTTAGCAGTCACTTTAACTGGAGACAAATTAATACTGACATAATGAGTGATCGGAAAAGATGAGGAGTGGTGGGAGGAATTTACAAATTGAAATTAGGTGGGAGGACTAGCGGTATGAAGCTAGGTAGGGGGATATTGGTTTGAAAATAGGTAGGGGGATTTGTAATGTGAGGTTAGGTGGGAGGACTAGCGGTATGAAGTTAGGTAGGGGGATAATGGTTTGAAAATAGGTAGGGGGACTAGGGATCATTTTAGTGATCATTTTTTGATCTGATGGCTGTCCTAATCAACTACTTCCTTATTATATAGAGCTCTGTCTCGGTTAGTCCATACAGGATGCCATGTAGCTCTGCCCGTATCACATTCTTACCAACGTGCTTTTGACAGGTCGTTATGAAGTACGCATCCTCATGCTCCATTAAATTCCCAGTCCAAAGGTCTCCTCTTTCAGCGCTGCATCCGTCCAAATCCTAATCTTCTCCCCATTTCCTTCTTGTAGCCCCCTATGATCGTGGGCATGCGTCTCTCTATTAGGGTTCATCGGGATTCCTCTGCCTTCCCTTTAAGCACCACGCTCCAGTGATGTCTCATATCGTGCGTTTGCTTTGTCTCGATCCAGACTGGCGGGGTACCATTTATAACTTGCAAAGTCACGGTTGGGACGGTCGAGTACGCTCTATTCAAACCCATTAGGATCAGCCGTTGTGTTGCCTCAAGCTACCTTTTCACTCGTAAAGACTCCCCATACCTCAGCCACGTAAAGCATTAAGAACCCTGTCCCACATTATTCTTGCTACCTCTGCTATATTTATTCTTTGGGGTTTCAGGAGGCCTCTGATTAACATGGTTGAATCTGTTAACTTTGCCCTAACATATTTGATCATGCCAGCATGTGGAATAAATAACACCTCCGTTTTTTCTTTGTTATACCGCAGGTTATTATCCAACTCCCATTGGGTCAATCTATCCCACAACTATGTACACTTCCTTTCCATTTTCTTTCCTGATCTACCTCTAATTAAAATGATCTGATCGTCCTCGTACGTCTGCGAGACCACATTCATCCATTTCATCATGCATCTCCCATTCCTCTTTCAAACTTTTCATACACTCAAACCATTCTAGCATTATTAGCAGCCACAAGGTTAGTCCCAGCCTGGATCCCTTGTCACGGGTGGAAATTCTCCTATTTATAAAGGTCATTTTAGGAAGGAATATCCATTGGTCAATCATCTCTATTGTCTTTTCTCGATAAGTTCGTAACAGACCTGTCTAGCTTTCTGACAAGCAGTATTTTATTTGACATTTAAGGATTTTTAGTTGAATGTCAGCCGATAGTTTTGACGTGTTTACAGATTTTTTTCTGCTATTTGATCCAGTAGGAGGAGAGAAAACAGAAGAAAACTGTTGTTGTAAGCCTTTGTTTATTCATTAGCCAAAGACAATTCCTTGGGTTGAGAGGTAGTCCTTGAGTAGTATTTTATTTCGTAAATGAAATAGAGTGGAAGTCGTTTGAGACTCTCGAGGGAAGGTCAGTTGCGTGTGAAGAAATTTCTAGCAACCGCCTTAAGGAAGGTTTTGGTAAACCCCTAGTTATGGGTAAGCTGTTTTAAGTTGTTTTGAATGTAGAATTTCAAGTAGATTTTTGGGACCCAGTTTTTGCCATTTTGGAAATTTCATGTTATGTTGTTGTTATGGATTAATTTAGTCTTTTAGGTTTTTTGGAGCTGGTTTCTATGACTGTTTCCCTGTAGGGTAGGAAGATCTACTATTACCTGAAACCTGATTAATCTGGACTGTTTGACATACAGAGAAGGATGATGGCCTATTCTCGGATATAACTTACCGGAGTTCGTTCCTCAAGATAAGTCTAATTTTATACATACTATCACGTTTAGACAGCACTATTGTGCCAGAAATATTTACTATTTTGCAGAGACTTTTAAATTTAAACAGATTATAGTACCCAAACATTTTCCAAAAACGCTTTATTAATTTATTTAGTAAGTAACAGCACACATCATAATCCACTAGAGTATATATATTAAATACCTTTTGTGAAGTGTTACTACGCCGGCCTAGAAACATTATTTACTTCTTACGGGTGCTAGATTTATGGATAATCTCTAGTACATATTATATCCGAGGAAGTTTATTCATTTTATAACCTTTTTACTTTAATTTGGCTTTGACAATAGATCATAACATTGCTTTTTGAGGAATACGTTCTCTGGTTGAAACTTGCAACTCGGGCTTTTGAAAAGGCTATACTAACCGAGTTAAATTAATTTAGTATAGTCTATGTGATAAATTCGGTATTTCAATCACCGTCTAGGTTGCAGGTTGCAGCAGAGCGTTTCAAAGAAGTGAACTTTCAAAATTTTATAACTTTTTATTTGACACCTTCCAAAATTTTAAATCAAACTGTCGGGGGAAAGCTGGTTACTTTCAATCCAGGGAATTTACTTAATAGGCTAGAGGAGCTTGCTCTATTTTTCTATTTTAAAATAGCATCATAAGAACAATATTTCTCGGCCCGCAGAATGCTAAAAAGAAGAAACACCTGAAATACGAAACGCCGCTCTTTCGAATTAAGTGCTAATTAAAATAAAATGCTTCATCGAAGTACTTAATTTTTTAGAGCGCCCCTTATACTAATTAGGGCAATAATTAAAAATAAGAGAACTGCCGGCCGTGTCGAGGTGAAATGCTCTATAACCTTACCTTTGAATGCCTGTAATAATTTTCCTGCATAAAAATTAGGAGTCTTTTTAAGGGTTCTGGAAAAGGAAATATCACTAAACGTTATTTTTTTCCTATGAACAAAATAAAACCTTCCTTCTCGACCCTCCCTTAGTAATAATGAGATAACATTGATTTAAACAAAATAAGCTCGTTATCGTCCTCTCGAGCTTCGTATTTCATTAGCCATTTCAATTAAAGAAACTCCATTGGAGTGCAGCTTGGATTAATAATGTTCGGATCAGGAAACTTTCCGGATTTATCGACGGTGTGAGCGTGAGTCGTTTTATCTGATTTAATAATGAGCCAATGGATTTTAATTATCAAATGCTGGGAGCACGAGAGCAGAATTTTATCAAAATAAAACAATAAAATGTATTGGAATAATTCGCGGCATAACGTCTACAGCAAGCTTGGTGCGATTCCATTTACTCTTCTGCACTATGGAAGATTATGCACTTCTTCATTATTTTCTTCGATTACGACAGAGATTGAACGATCGCTTCCAGGTCAATTGATAGCGAGAACGCTTTATCTAAACTTGGACTAGTATGAGACGTACTTTTCTGTGAAAGAATTGGTGATGATTATTATGCAAATTATTTTCAATCACTTTCCCTCTGCTTTCAAATTAAATACTCTCTAGTTCCAGTTCTTTAGCATGTAAAACAATTTCGTATTATACAACATTTTTGATTTTAATTCAATAAAGTGAGTCATTATCTGGTCATCATACCCAGAATATTTCTATTAATGCGAAGAATGTTGTAAATATTATCAATTAGATAGTCGAAGATATCCAAATATTGAGAACTGACATCATAAACATCAGTATTTTAGATGTAGATAATTTGATTTTAAATGTTGTAAAGCACTTTACAGCTTGAAAAGATTCTTAGCATATTTAATTAATATGAATATAATAAAAAGTAATTTATAGTCAAATTGAAAATACACATTTCAAAAATTATCTCGGATTTTATAATTTCAATATATTATTATTGCGCTGCTTTTATTAAAGCTTCGGCTCCAATTTATGATCACCTCCACCGAGGTATGTTCGTATATTTTTCATGATTTTACCAAAATCAGCCTTATTATTAATCTCGAAATTCTAAGCTCAAACTCAATGTTTCAAATTCAAAATTCAAATTCCCAATTAATCTGTGATAGGGAAAATCCTAAAATATAAATTTCGACTTTAAGCTTGAAATTGCAAATTTAAACTAGGCATTCTGAAATTCTAAATTTAACCTCAAACATCCAATTTTAAAAATCGAAATGCTCTCTTAAATTCAAATGTCCCAGTTAAATCTTTCAAATCGGAATTCAGAGATTAAATTTAGAATTCCGAATTTAAATTCACAGTTTCAAATTTTTAATTCTGATTGACCTAAGCTATTTTAGATTTTGAAATTTCTACTTCAAACTCGAAATACTGTTTAAACGCAGATTTCCGACTTCAACTCTGAATTTCAAATTTTAGCTTTGGCTACTCCGATTGAATATTCGAAATCCAGAGTTAAACTCGAAAATCAGCGTACAATTTTGAGTTTAAAGTCAAAATTTCAAGTACAAGTTCAGAATCTCGAGCTTAAACTGAGGATTTCGAATATGACGTCGGAATCTCAAGTATAAAGTAGACATTTGAAAAAATTAAAATTGTCTGTGTATACTATGAATCACAAATTTAATTTTTCTATTTCGATTTGAACCTAGAATTCCTGAATTTTCAAGCTTAATTGCTTAATTTGAAAAATTTGAGTTAGCGGCATTTAAGTTTAGAATTTTGAGCTTAAAGTCAAAATTTCAAGCCCTGGATTTTCGCTATTTCAAACTCAAAATTTTCAGTTTAACGAGAATTTTCAATTCGGAACTCCGAGTTTAAACTTAGAATTCCGAGATTTGAGGTCGAAATTTTGGTTTACTTTCGATTATTCCCACTTCTAATATCGGAATTCTAAGCTTAAACTCAAATTTTCAAATTCAAAATTAAAATTCCCAATTAATGTGTAATAGGGAAAATCCTAAAATAGAAATTTCGACTTTAGGCTTGAAATTATAAAATTAAACTCAAAATTAAATCTTTAAAATCGGAATTCAGAGATTAAATTTAGAATTCCGAATTTAAATTCACAGTTTTTAAATTTCAATTCTGATTGACCTAAGCTATTTCAGATTTTGAAATTTTTCCTTTAAACTCGAAATTATGTTTAAACGCAATTTCAACTCTGAATTTAAAATTTTAAATCGATATTTTGGTTTGAAATTATTTACTCCGACTTAAAATTCGAAATCCAGAGTTAAACTCAAAAACCAGCGTTTGATTTCGAGTTTAAAGTCAAAATTTGAAGTGCAACTTCAGAATTTCGAGGTAAACCCAAGATTTCGAACATGACGTCGACATTTCAAGTTTAAAGTAGACATTTAAAAAAATTAAAATTGTCAGTGTAAACTATGAATTACAAATTTCTCTATTTCGATTTCAAACTAAGAATCCTGAATTTTTGAAGTTTAAACTGAGAAATTTGAGTTTGCGGCGTTTAAGTTTAGAATTTCGAGCTTAAAGTAAAAATTTCAAGCTTAGGATTTTCGCTATTTCAAACTCAAAATTTTCAGTTTAACTGGAAATTTTGATTTTGAATTCAAAACTCCGAGTTTAAACTTCGAATTCCGAATTTAGGAGATTATTCCGACTTGAAATTCGAAATTCTGAGTTAGACTCGAAAATCTACGTTTACACATAATTTCGAGTTTAAAGTGAAATTTCAGATTGCAATCTCAAAATTTCGAATTTAAACTCAAAATTTCGAAAGTGATGTTGGAATTTCGAGTTTATAGTAGAAATTTCTGGCTTGGATTTGTTTGGGTCATTCAAAATTAAGAAGTGGAAATTGTGAGGTTAAACTCTGAATTCTAAATTTGGGTTACTTTGGGTTATCTCCCTTTCCGATTTGAAACTAAAAATCCGTATCTCGATTTCCGATTTTAAACTCTCATTTGAAATTTTAAATTTCAGTTAAAACTCTCAAAATCCCTGCTCAAATTCCGAATTTAGGTTTAGAATTTAGAAATACCGAGTTTAAAATTAGAATTTCGAGCTTAAAATTAAAGTTTTTTATTTAGGATTTTGTCCATGTCAAATTCGAAATTTTGGGTTTAACTGGGAATTTTGTTTCAATTTAGAAATCTGAGTCCAGAGTCGTAATTTCAAGTTTAAAGAGATAATTTAAAGTTTGGTTTCCGGAATTTGAAGTATAAACTGAGAATCCCGATTCTAAATTAAAAATCCCGAATTTTCCAGTTTGAACTGGGAAATTTTCGTTTCAAAGGAGAATTTCGATTTTTTATTCGGAATTTTAAGCTTGAACTTTGAGCATAAAGTTAATATTTTCAATTTAGAATTTTCTCTAACTCAAATTCGAAATTTTGAGTTTAACTGGGAATTTTGTTTCAATTTAAAATTCAAGTTTAAAGATATAATTTTAAGTTTGAATTCCGGAGTTTGAAGGATAAACTGCGAATTCCGAGTAT
>MU187426.1:46899-67894 GCA_016904865.1 Pissodes strobi | reverse complement strand
ACAGCATATGTCGCGTTCGTCAGCCGTATATTGTTAATAACTGTTAGACTAAACAATTAAAATTCTCTCAGAGAACTGTGCAAAATATTAATTTAAATACATGAGTATAAATCGCCCGACAATTATAAAAAAGCGACCGAAAAATGTCAAAAATAATAATTCTTTCGTTCCGCCGTTACCCAGGAAACAATTGCAGCGTCCTGGATACTCAGAACTGTAGCCTGCTAAATTAACTTAAAATAGACTTTATGGCGGCATTTCTTTTCAGGGAAAGTATTATGATTATGTTTATACAGTTTGCTTTTCACCGAACAGGTTAGTTCTGGTTAGTCGCCTAATCAACTTTCGGTTAGTTTCACTTGGTCTCAACTTATTTTACTTACTTGAGCTGGTTCTGATACGTTATAATCAATTTTAATAGATTTGGTTAGTTTTGGTTAGTCGTCTAATCAACTTCCGGTTAGTTTCACTTAGTTTCTACTTCTTTTAGTCAATTCAGTCGGTTTCGATACGTTATAATAAATTTTAATAGATTTGGTTAGTATGGGTTAGTCGTCTAAATAACTTTTGGTTAGTTTCGCTTAATCTCAACTTACTTCACTTATTTGAGCTGGTGCTGATACGTTATAATCAATTTTAATAGATTTGGTTAATTTTGGTTAATCGTCTAATCAACTTGCGGTTAGTTTCCCCTTCCTATATCTGTGGTTAGTTTCACTTAGTCTCAACCTATTTTAGTCATTTGAGTCCGTTCCGATACGTTATAATCAAGTTTAATAAATTTGGATACTTTTGGTTAGTTGTCTAATCAACTTTCGGTTAGTTTCACTTAGTCTCAAGTTATTTTACTTACTTGAGCCGGTTCTGATACATTATAATGAGTTTTAATAGTTTTGGTTAGTTTTGGTTAGTCGTCTAATCAACTTTCGGTTAGTTTCACTTAATCTCAACTTATTTTAGTCATTTAACTGGTTCCGATACGTTCTAATCAATTTTAATAGATTTGGTTAGTTTTGGTTAGTCATCCAATCAACTTTCGGTTATTTTCACTTAGTCGCATTTTGTTTTACTTATTTGAGCGGGTTCCGATACGTCAAAATCAGTTATGCATAACCCATGTCGTGACGTTCTCTAAAATTTTCCTTGTCGTGATGTGACCTTGGAAACTCACTGTCAAGAAACCAAAGTATTCATCTGAACCGGCTCCGAAACGTTATAGTTAAATATAATGTTTCTAGTTAGTTTTCGTTAGTCGCCAAAATTCGGTTAGTTTTGGTTAGATTTACTTTAATTTGTGTAACCTATTTCGATACATTTTAGCTCGTTTCGGTGCTTTTGGTTCCTTTTGATTAGTTTTGGTTAGTCATTCAATCAACTTTCCGATATGTTATAACCAATTTTAATGTTTTTGGTTAATTTTGGTTAGTCACCAAAATTCGGTTAATTTGGGTTATTTTTAACTTACTATAATATTTTTAATCTGTTTCGATACGTTTTAGCCATATGTGGTGCTTTTGGTTATTTTAGGTTAGATTGGGTTAGGTTGGGTTAGATAGTCGTCGTGGGTAGTCGTTCAATCAATATTCAGTTAATTTCCGTTAGTTTTAATTTTAGTCATTTCAATCGGCGCCGATACGTTATAATCGAATTTAATGTTTTTGGGTAGTTTTGGTTAGTCGCCAAAATTCGGTTCGTTTTGGTTAGTTCTAACTTACTTTCTTATTTTTAATCTGTTCCGATACGGTTTAGCCTTTTTTGGAGCTTTTGGTTACTTTCGGTTAGTCGTTGAATCAACTTTCGGTTAATTTCAGTTAGTTCCAATTTATTTTAGCATTTTGAACCAGATCCGATAGGTTATAACCAGTTTTAATTTTTATGGCTAGTTTTGGTTATTCGCCAAATTTCGGTTACTTTGAGTTAGTTTTAACTTACTTTCATTTTTGTAATTTGTTCCGATTCATTTGAACCCGTTTTGTGCTTTTGGTTACTTTTAGTTAGTTTGGGTTAGTTTGGGTTAGTCGTTCAATCAACTTTCGGTTAGTTTCAGTTAGCTTTAATTTATTTTTGTCATTTGAACCGATTCCGTCCTCAGAAACAGACTAGCACGATCTCTCACGTATATTACTTGATGTGCCAAATGTAGCATGCACTTTTTCGTGATTTGATACCCCATAATAGGAAAACAAAAACATTTCCAATGTTAAAATTTCACATATTGGTATGAAATTATGCCTGAATCAATGGTGAGCTCCGCATTATTGCCAAATTTTCCATTTATCTGTAATTAATAGGATTTTTTAATGAAACATATTTCATTAGATATTCCATTTCTGCTTAAAAGTCTCAATACCTTTTATTAAGAGCACTTTTTACGCAAATTAACAGTTTTAGAGAAAATCATGGTCTTATATAGATATTTTAAATTACATAATGCAATAAAATAAGAGTGAAATTAATTTAAACGTTGATGAAAACTAAATGAGATGTTTAAAACGGGGTCCGTTTATTTCCTGGCAGTAAACCAACTACTGCGGAAACACATTTATAGCATTTAGAAGGATGTCAGTTTTCTCGATTCACATACAATCTCTTCTTCTTCTAAGGCTCATACTAAACAAACGCTTATAGCGCCGCGTTGATAACGCTGAAAACTGGACGTTATATTGAACAACTAAACACTACGCTAAAAACGTCGCGATGATAACGCGACGCCACCCTGAGAGGCCTACTATATACTGCGTTTATGGGACGTTGTTGCTTATTTTATTTTCAAAATGGATACAATTCAATTGGGCTGTGTAGGTCTGTTACACCTTATGGAAACATATAAAGAAAATAATAAGAGAAAGAAGAGATGGTGGGGTACGCACCCGGTGCTTTCAAGTCGTTTATCAACAGGGCAATTTCACGTAATTTTCCAGCAACACCGAAGGTACGAAGGAAAGTTCTTTCTTTATTATCGAATGTCAGTTGCTTCTTTTGATGAACTGCTTGGAGCGGTATGTGAACATATACGGAAGAAAGACACGGTGATGAAAAAAAGTATATAACCTGCAGAGAGACTCGTCATAACATTGAGGTAAGATAAAGTATAATACACATACATTTGAATTTATGTTAAAATTCATTTAAGTAATTACAATTTGTATACGTATACACATAAGATTACTTCAGTAACATGTAATCAGAAATGTTGAACTGCTGACTGTTTTCTTCAGTGAACTCGGAAAATCGTTGATTATCGTCATTTTCATCACTTGACTGGTTTGTTAGTATCGCAGGAAGATGGTCACTTGAGTGGGTCATGTACGATGAGCGTGAAGTAGATGCTCCCGAGAGTGGACGAAGTTCTGGTCGAGACAAACTGTGGGTACGTCCAGCATTTACAGCATTTCTGAATAGTTCCGATATTGATAATCTTATATCAAATGTTTGTTCTGGTGGAAAATTATCCATTATTGGAACAAAGGATAGCAGGAATGCTTTGTTGCCATACTTATCAGAATTAATTCCGCCTCTTTGAATTTCCAGACTTTCCTGCATAATATCAGTTATACTCTTGGATGCCGATGATATTGCTCTTCCTATAGTCGGTCCTTTCTTCGCCCTTTCCTGCCGCTGTTGTCGTTCTCTGGTGGGAGGCAAATTTGCGGGATTATGTTGTATAATAGGGCCCGGCTCTTTGTTCTCTGGATCATCTCCAGCTTGATCGTTTTCAGCAGGTTGTTCTTCCGGTGGAGTAATGTTAGATGCCGTGTTTTCGCATCCTTTAACGTGTGGAGCCAAAAAAGATAGTTGGTCGTAGTACACGAATTTCTTCTTTTTGCTGGCAGGTTCACCTGTTGTAGTTTTTTTAAGTAAGCGAAAATCCCTAACGAAATTATCCCGTAGCGTCTTCCACTTCTTCATAAGTTCTTTACCTGAAAGAAATCGTCGGTGTCAGTAGGGCTTGAGAATAAAACGACATCTTGTTTTCTAAAACCGCACCATATGCAATAGAGATATTAGTGTTAAATGCATAAAACACATTGCTTTTTTTGTTATTGGGGCTATAAAATTTGTATGTTTCAGGTATTTGGCCTCGGGGATGAACTTTGGTGATCTTGAATTTGATTTTCATGTATCAAGTAAAACTGTCCGATTGATTGTGAGAGAAACCTGCGAAGTTATTTGGGAGGTATTACAGCCCGAATAGATGCCATCTCTAAACGAGGAAATGTGGCTGGATAAGGCCAATGAATTTGAACTGTTAACTAACTACCCTAACTGCGTTGGGACCGTGGACGGTAAACATATTCGTATACAATGTCCGCCAAATTCTGGATCCGAGTGTTTCAACTATAAGAAATATTTTTCCCTTGTGTTGCTAGCTATAAGTGACGCTAAGTACAACTTCACAGCGATTGATGTTGGTGCGTATGGTCGCGAGGGTGATTCAACTATTTTTAAAAATTCAAATTTTTACAAGAGGCTCATTGCAAAACAACTAAGTCTCCCAAAAGATAAACCCCTACCATCGTCAGGCCCAACAGTACCTTTTGTGCTTCTTGGAGATGAAGCTTTTGGGTTGTCTAAGCATGTAATTCGGCCATACGCACAAAAGGGCTTAACCCGAGAAAAGAGGGTGTACAATTACAGGCACTGTCGTGCAAGGCGTACTGTAGAATGTGCGTTTGGAATTCTAAGCAACAAGTGGCGCGTTTTACATTCTTGTATTCTAGTGGGCAAGGAATTTGCAACCAAAATCGTTCAGTGTTGTTGCGTATTACATAATTTTGTCAAAAAACGAGATGGTTTCATTTTTGCTGACACTTTGACATGTGACTTGGAAGAAGTCCATGGCGTTGCGCCTGTAGGAGGGCGCACAAATGGGCTTCAAGTTAGAGAGCTTTTTTGCACCTACTTCAACGGTCCAGGATCGGTATCTTGGCAAGAGAGATATATTTAAACTGTCGTGGAGAAGAAATAGGAAGCAACAGTACTTAGTTAATAATTTAATATAATTACTATTACATAATAATGTAATTAATAAAATAATAATTTTATTCCCTCAAGAAGCCATTTTACCATACAGGGTGATTCACGGTAATGGTACCTTAGGCATGTCTGGCAAATCACTTAACAGATCATTCTGAAAATTTGGTCGTTTACATAAACCTTGCTAAAATATTTACGACAGTGCAATGTTGCCGCTTCTACTAAAAAGTAGTAGCAACTCAGATAATTTAAATTGAATATTTGGATTACGCGAATAATTTTAGACAAATTTCATGAATAATATCCTATACCTAGCACCACCTGTTTTTGAAATATTAACAGTTGAATATCGACCATTTACCAAGTTTTACAGCTTGTAAAATCTAACCGGCAAAGATAGAGCAAAATGATTTGCCCTTTCCTATCTTGGTTTTTCATAAGCTATCGTTTCACACCTACTTTAGATTTAACGAGATGTTAAAAAATTCCGGTTAAGTTTAACCTTTGGTTAAATATAAAATTAGCGTCAAACGATAGCTTATGAAAAGCCAAGATAAGAAAGTGCAATCCATTTTGCTCTATCTCTAGCCGTTTAGATTTTACAGGCTGTCAAACTTGGTAAAGGGTCGAATTTTAACTGTCAACATTTCATTTTCATTGGTAGTAGGTATGTGACGTTATTCATGACTTGTGTCTAAATTTCTTCGCATAATCCAAATATGCAATAATATACAGGGTGTTCTATTTAAAATATCAGAGTTGCTACTACTTTTTAGTATATATATATCCCTTTATGTAAACGATCAAATTTTCAGAATGATCTGTTGAGTGGTTCGCCAGAAACGTCTAAGGTACCATCCACCGTGAATCACCCTGGAAAACTTTACCTGATTATCGCCACTGTCTATAAATTAAACTAGGATTTAAATATTTACCTGCTTTATCTTTCTCTGCAGACGTCATTTGATTCCAGTTCTCGTACATAGACTCACCGACTTGATTCCGGCATTTCGCCTTCAACTCCCTATTGCTGTAGTCCTTTGACTGGACGTCATAAATGGGTGGCTGGTTCTCAAGTACATAAATGAATTTCTCCGTGTCAAACATAATAATAATAAGAATAAGTCAAAATAAAAAATGCCTTCACACTATGAACTGGTAACCTTTTTGCTTCACGCAGACAGACACAGAAGGTCAGTTGAGCAACAACGCCTCGTCTAGTAGGATTCGCGCTGCCAACGACGCGAAATTAGCGCATAAGATTGCGTTGGCAACGCTTGACGCCCAAATTACGTGTATTCGCCGGCGTTGAAAGCGCTCGTATAGTTAGCAACACGGTAATGCCTTTGTCCCAATCAACCGATGTTTACGCGTCGTTATCAACGCGGCGCTATAAGCGCTTATTTAGTATGAGCCTTAGCTTTAAATAATCAAGGTCATTTGGCTTAGGTTTGAAAACCACATTTTTGAGGCTTTTCAGGTAATCGAGGTGTGACGAGTCAGTAAACCTATATGGCCACTTGATTTTGCACCTGCGGCCAATCCATCTTTCAAAAAAGACAACATCCATCAGATATTGCCGAACATTACGAGCATAATGCGCTGGGGCACCATCCTGCTGAAACCATATTTCAATATTCGGTGCTTGAGTGTGACCTAAAAAATCACGTTTAAGTAATCAATGCAACAGATAAAATAAAGTAACAACAATTACTTACGATTATTTGGAAATAGATGTGCAGCAGCTGGGATAATTTCGCTTCTAAAAGATCTACATTTATTGTATCTTGCAAGCACCAATAATTATTCTTTGCCCTATTATGCCAACCCAAACATTTACTGTTTGGAAAAATTGGTTATGATTTTCACGTATCCAATGAGGATATTGCCACCTTTCCCAATATCGATAATTTCCCATTAAAAAGAAAAATTGATTCGTCAGAGAGAACTGTTCAGTGAACAAAATTTGGATTAGTGTTGCAATATTCCATCAAGATTTCGCAAAATTCCAATAGCTTATCGTAATCATCTTCAGAAAGTTCTTGCCTCAGTGTTGTTTTGAATGGATGAAACTTTCTGGTTTGCAGAAGGCGGTGTACGGACATGTATGACATGTTTTAACTTCCTAGTGTTCCAGTAGAAAGGTGAAGAATTTCCTCTCAAGTGAATAAAACGTACAGAGCCTTATCACCATGTGTTGCGCAGAGTGTGCAGCATATAGATCTAGTGAATGGCTTTTTATCGAGATATTTGTTATAAAAAATGTTACAAACATCTTGTTGCGTTCGTCTTCTGGCTCTAAAACCCAGTATCATTGAAATTTCCATTATTTGAATTTCAGTTAAATGACCAATTTTTGTAAAACAACAAAACTGACATTGTTAGGTAAGCTTTCGTAAGCAGGTATTAACATTGAAAATGTTTCTGTTTTCCCGTTATGGGGCATCAAATCACGAAAAATTGCATGCTATATTTGCCGCACATGACGTCATACGCGTGAGAGATCATGTTAGTTTGAGCGTTGTTTGAGTAAAGGAGTATTACTCAAACAACGGTTTGGGTTAGGGTTTATGCGGACGAAATAGGTTCAAATGACAAAAATAAATTAAAACTAACCCAAATTAACCAAAAGTAACCAAAAGCACCAAAAAGAATTAAAATGTATCGGAACAGATTAAAAAAATTAAAGTAAGTTAAAACTAACTCAAATTAACCAAACTTTTGCGGCTTACCAAAACTAACCAAATACATTAAAATTGGTTATAACGTATCGGATCCAGTTTAAATTACTAAAATAAAATGTGAACTAACTGAAAGTTAATTGAACGACTAACCAAAAGTAACCAACAACGTAAATATTAAAGTAAGTTGAAATTAACTTAAATGAATCGAATTTTGGCGACTAACCAAAACTAACCGAAAATATTAAATTTGATTATAACGTATCGGAGTCGGTTCAAGTGACTAAAATAAATTAAAACCAACTGAAATTAACCGAAAGTTTATTAAGCGACTAATCAAAACTAACCAAAAGCACGAAAAAGGCTACAGCGTATCGGAATAGTTTAAAATATTGAAGTAAGTTAAAACTAACCCAAATTAACCAAATTTTGGCGACTAACCAAAGTTAACCAAAAACATTAAAATAATTGGTTATAGCGTACTGGCACAGGTTCAAATGACTAAAATAAACCAACTGAAATTAACCGAAAGTTGATTGAACGACTAACCAAAATTAATCAAAAGTAACAAAATGCACCAAAAAGTGCTAAAACGTATCGGAACAGATTAAAAATATTTAAGTAAGTTAAAAATAACCCAAAATAACTGAAAATTAGCGACTAACCAAAATTAGCCAAAAACATTAAAATTGGTTATGTTGGGGTTTGGAACCTTCGGCAACATGCACTAAAACTGAGCTTTATCCACAATACCGAAACAGAATTTTTGCACTCGACGCGCGTTTCGCTAACCATGTTAGCATCATCAGGAGATGATTAAAACTAAAATTAAAATCTACCTAACTCCCTTTTATACTACTGTTTGCTCAATCAAGCGGAACTAAAAAGGACCAATCCTGGAATCCCACTAGTCACGCTGGATTAACCAATACAATGGACTATACGGAATAGGCCCTCTATCTCTATTTAAACTATTCTTACATTTAATAATTTACATACTTTCATATGCGTCTAATAATCTCCTATCAGTTATATTATGAATTAATTTTAAATTTTTTATTGTTATTCTATGATTATTATCAAAAGCATGCTCGGCAACACTTGATTTTTCTGTTCTACCATACTTTAAATGAGCTATATGTTCTTTGAATCTCGTCTGTATAGATCGTCTAGTTTGCCCAACACATTTTTGGATACAATCCATACATCCAATTTCATATATTCCACTTCAGCGGAAGTTAATGGTTTCAATACTAACTTAATAAATAGACTAATTAATAGGCATTTGTTTAGAAAGACCATTCGTGATTCCACGTCTTTCGTTAATCGGGATGAAAATACAAAATATGTTTCGATACCGTATAATCCTCAGTATACTAGAGGACTCCAAAAAGTTTTTAAGGAAGTAGGTTTAAAATTAGTATACCAGACTCAGTTTAACATTAAGAAACTATTAGGTGGTCCAAAGGACAAAATTTAAATGTTAGAAAGAAGTGGAATATATGAAATTGGATGTATGGATTGTAACCAAAAATATGTTGGGCAAACTAGACGATCTCTACAGACGAGATTTAAAGAACATATAGCTCATTTAAAGTATGGTAGAACAGAAAAATCAAGTGTTGCCGAGCATGCTTTTGATAATAATCATAGAATAACAATAAAAAATTTAAAATTAATTCATAATATAACTGATAGGAGATTATTAGACACATATGAAAGTATGGAAATTATTAAATGTAAGAATAGTTTAAATAGAGATAGAGGGCCTATTCCGTATAGTCCATTGTATTGGTTAATCCAGCGTGACTAGTGGGATTCCAGGATTGGTCCTTTTTAGTTCCGCTTGATTGAGCAAACAGCAGTATAAAAGGGAGTTAGGTAGATTTTAATTTTAGTTTTAATCATCTCCTGATGATGCTAACATGGTTAGCGAAACGCGCGTCGAGTGCAAAAATTCTGTTTCGGTATTGTGGATAAAGCTCAGTTTTAATTAAAATTGGTTATAACATATCGGAACCGGTCCAAACGACTAAAATAAATTAAAAGTAACTGAAACTAACCGAAAGTTGTTTGAGTGACCAACCAAAACTGACTAAAAGGATCAGAAAGCACCAAAACGTGCTAAAATGTATCGGCATAGGTTACAAAATTAAAGTAAGTTAAAACTAACTAAAACAAACCGAATTTTCGCGGCTAACCGAAACTAATCAAAAACATTAAATTTTATTATAACGTATCGGAGCCGGTTCAAATGAACACCTCTGTGGTTTCATGCGAGTGATTTTTTAAGGTCGCGTCACGACACGGAAGTTTTTCGTGAACGTCACGACACGGTTTATGAGAAATAATTGATTATAACGTATCGGAACTGGCCCAAACAAGTAAAATAAAATGAGACTAAGCGAAACTAACAGAAAGTTGATTGGACGACTAACCAAAACTAACCAGATCTATAAAAACTGATTATAATGTATCGGAACCGGTTTAGCTGACTAAAATAAGTTGATAATATGTTGATATGAAGTGAAACTAACCGAAAGTTGATTGGACGACCAGCCAAAGCTAACCAAATCTATTAAAATTGATTATAACATATAGGAACTTGTTCAAATGACTAAAATAAGCTGAGGCTAAGTGAAACTAACCGAAAGTTGATTGGACGACTAACCAAAACTCACCAAATCTATTAAAATTGATTATAACGTATCGAAACCTGCTCAAATAAGTAAAATAGGTTAAGACTAAATGAAAGTAACCGAAAGTTGATTCGACGACAAACAAAAACTAACCAAATCTATTAAAAGTGATTAAAACGTTTCGTAACCGGTTCAAATGATAAGTTGAGACTAAGTGCAACTAACGGAAAGCTTATTGGACGACTAACCAAAACTACCCAAATCTATTAAAATTGATTATAACCTATCGGAGCCGACCTAACTTAAATGACTAAAATAGGTTGAGACTAAGTGAAACTAACCGAAAGTTGATTCGACGACCAACCAAAACTAACCAAATCTATTAAAATTGATTATAACGCATCATAACCGATTCAAATGACTAAAATAAGCTGATAACGAACTAAGTGAAACGAACCGAAAGCTGGGTACACGACTAACCAAAACTAACCAAATCCATTAAAATTGATTATAACGTATCGGAAACGGTTCAAATGACTGAAACAAGTTGAGACTAAGTGAAACTAACCGAAAGTTGATTGGACGACTAACCAAAGTAACTAAATCTGTTAAAATTGATTAAAACCTATCGTAACTGGGTCAAATGAATAAAATAAGTGAAACTAACCGAAAGTTGATCAGGCGTAATTTCAGACCTAAATGGACAAAATTTCATTAAATTCAGGTCGGCGATACCTAAGATATTCCGAGTGTTCCATATTTTTGTTATACACCGTAGGGAGGGTCACCTAAAGTTATTATTGAATTATTAATTTATCAAAATTGATTTCCAAACTAGAAGCTAAGTATGTACATCCTATAGGCAAATACAGTTGCTGATTCCATGATAGTTTTTTGTGTTTGACTTCCACTCCACATATCGAAATTTTGTGTGTAAATATTTTATTACTGTTAACCCCAATTACCAATGAACAATCAGGCCTATTTTCCGCCATTATAAGTCAAATCGTTTAGGCACCAAAAATGTTTTTAGAACGAGTAGTATGGCATAACTTCGGAGCTCGCAGCGGTTGGTTTGAATATTAGCGGCTAGGTCGCGCCGGTCTAAATCGTTCCCGATGACGAAATACTGTGTGCGACGCCTCCCTCTCTCTCTTACGACTCCAACGCCATCTAGTGTATGTGGTGTTGACTCGAGCGATTGTATTCGCGCTACGTCTTCGTGATGCAATCGATTTGCAGCATAAGCCGTGGTGGTCTAGAGGTTTAGATCGTTGGGTCTCGATTCTGTGGCTATCGGCGGCGCGGGTTCAAACCCCGTTGCTTTTTTTTATTTTTTTACGGTGAAGTTTCTAAACAGTTTTTTTTTATTTTGGGTATGTCTTGGGTTAGTTTTGGTTAGCAAGCAGTTGTTTTCTTGATTTTACGTATGTCTTGGGTTACGTTTCGGTTAGCCCCTGGGTAGTTTCCTTTTCTTGAGCCCCCGCAGCGAGCGGCAGCGAGCGGAGGGCCATACGAAAGGTGAAATATTACTTATTGTAATACGTGCCCCTACTTTGGTTTGGATGCACTTTTTACGAAATATACAGCAGCTTGAATGTGTTTCCTCGAATAAATAATAACACAATCGTGTCGGGAACGATTTAGACCGGCGCGACTTAGCCACTAGTGGTTTGAATTACGCAGCTGAATTTTAGTTTGTTAAACGAAACGCTTGTGACTTATTTTCTGTTTAGACTCTGTGAAATTAAACACAATTAGTAAAAGGTTTAACTTGTCTCATCGTGAGTTGGAAGAGACCGTTTATGAATCTGATGATGAAGTTTTGTCTAGAGATTGTATTGATCCCGATTTACAGAGCTCCGATAAACTTGACGGCAATTTAGTGAAAAAAATAGAGATAACAACAGTGATGAGATCTTTAACCAGCGGTAAGTTACGTATAAAAATATATTTGCACTGCTTCAAATCTTCCTAATACTTCCTATGCATTATGTACTATAGGCAATATAGGGTTAGGCATCTGGTATAATCTATTTATCATAGTGCGCTGTGGAAATAATAATTTGTTGTCGACAAATTTAGTGACACATTATGTGTGAATATTTGCAATTTAATTTGTCATGGACAGATTTCCGATAAATTACGTCGTAAAACAGTTTATTAATTTATTAACTAATCCAGTTGTGCAAGTACAAAGAAATGTTCGTCGCGAATTTAATGTGGAAAGACACGGAAGAACTCCAACACGCCAAACCATAATAAGGTGGGTGAGAGATTTTTGATATTAGAGGAAATATTGCATCAAATTTTCATGGAGGTATACGTACAGTCAGAACATATGAAAATATTGAACGGGTAAGACAAGCTGTAGTAAGAAGTCCGAATCGCTCTGCATCAAGGCAATCACTTACGTTGTACATTTCCAACAGGACATTGCGAAGAATTCTGCACTTTTATTTGCACTTCCACCCATACAAAATTCAAGTCGTTCATAAATTAAAAGAAGCAGACAAACCAGATCGTTTTGCTTTCTGTAGACAATTTTTACAAATTTTAGGAATCGAAGAAAATCAATTAAACTTCTTGATGATGTCCGACGAAGCTCACTTCCATTTAAGCGGATATGTGAAAATTAACAATACTGGTCCGACGTAAATCCACAACAGCTTCATGAAAAAACCCTCCATGATGAAAAAGTTACAGTATGACGTGGTGTTCAATGGTTGGTATCACAGGGCCATACTTCTTTGAAGAGAATAACGAAACTGTTACAATAAACTCCGAACGTTACATTTTACGACCCCAATTACAAAGACTGAGACAAAATCATATTTGCTTCTACTAAGATGGAGCCACGGTACATACAGCACGGCCAACACGAATTTTGTTGCAAGAAATTTTCCCCGGTCGCTAATTCCCCCGATTTGACGGCTCCTGATTTTTTTCCTTCGGGGATATCTGAAGCAAACAGTTTACGAAAGGCGTCCCAATACCATTAAAATTCATATTACCGAAGAAATAATTTATATTGGAGCAGAAATGTCGGAAGAAGTTATGCAAAATTTTAGAGACAGATTACGCAAATGTATAGAGAATCAAGGAACTCATTTATTGGATGATATTTTCAAAACATAAATGACACATAATTATTTTGTTATTTATCATAATTTTTTTTCCATAAATAGTTTTTTTGTCTTGTAGCAGATTGTTGAAAATAGGTGGTACCAAATGCCTAGCCCAGTCTATATTGTAGAAATGTCCTGAGAAAGCATTGTTTACTGTCGTGTTAGTAAAAATACAGTATGTGGTATAATTTCTAATAGCTCATCTTTCCAGCGGTTGTACAGAATTAACAGGAGTTACATAATCACAATCAGAGGAGTAGAGGCTGAAAACGAGGTAAATGAAAATCAGGGTTCGTTATTCAAATATGTTGAAGTACTTTATACTTATTTTTTTCGTCTCTTTTTAAAAAAATACTTAAAGTCATCGTTCAAGGCCAAAAGCAATTATGAAACAGACTAAACCCATCGGGGCTTACATGGAAACCAAATCTAACAACACGAAGGAGGAAAATTGCTGCGAATATAATGAGAGAAGCTACTGGACTAAAAGGGGGACCCAATCCCTCTACTCCTTTGAAGTCGTTCCAGTTGTATTTTGACGATGATAATATTGAATTTATACTCAGGCACACAAATTAAAAATTAGTGCTTATCAAGGAGTCCCGCCCAAAATCTTTCTTTCTCCAAATTCCTGCCCATTCGTAAAAGAAGAGATATTGGGTCTGGTATGTTGTTAACAACAGGTGCTCATAAAAAAATAAGGATGCAGTTCTTGAATTATTTGGCTTATTTTTAGAGCCACACTTTCAAAACATAGGTTTCTCTTAGTATCAAAATGTATCCGATTTGACGATTAAACGGCACGAGTTGCTCGAGAAAAGAGCGGTAATTTTTCTGCAGCGCAAGAAATTCCCAATTTTACACATTTTATGTCTACGTCTGAGTCGTTGGTCATTGATGAAGAACATGCTACTTTTCATGGTAGATGCCAATTTCGAGTGTATATTCCAACGAGCCTGGCAAATACGGAAGAGAAGCTGACGTTATTTGTGATTCGGAAAACGTTTATTGCCTTGCTGCCGAACTATTCAAAGGAAAAATTCCAAGCAATCCAAAGAGTACAATAGTGGACTAGAAGTGGTAAAGTGCCTAATAGCATTGGCTGGTCTTCACAATAATGGCCATAATTAAACAATGGATTGGAAAATTACGTCACTTCCCACGACTGTAGAACCACTAGACAAGAAAATTACCGTTGTTGGGACCATCAAGAATAACACAAAGGGCTTTCCTCTAGAACTCAAACCCCCGGCATTGAAAAATACTTTACCGAGTACAATTCGCTTCACTCTCAGAGAGAATGAGACCCTGATAAGCTATGTGCCAAAAACGAATAAAGTCGTCACGGTTTTATCATCACAGCATCACGATATGCAAATTAATTATCACAAACCAGAAATTATATTATATTATAGATATTCGTGACAAATGTGTGAGGGGATATAGCTGCCGGCGAGGCACAAGAAGATGGCCAATGGCATTTTTTTAAAATTTGATTGAGATGAGCGCGGATAATTCATACCTAATTATTGGGAAAGCTAATGAACAATGGTTTCGTGAGCATCGACGTTCTAAATCAGAAAGGAAGATTTTTTTGAATGTCTCGGACAAACAATTCTGCCTAATAAATATGAAAACTCGTTATGAATGTACAGAGGTATGCAATTCATATGGTTTAGCCTTGAAAATCTTTGAATTTGATTGTAAAACATGTGCACCTTCTTCAAGATGTACTGCTAACAAAATACCAACAGAAGTAGCTACTCGTTCAACTATTAAAAAATTACCAAAGCAATGTCGGTGCTACATTTGTCCTCGATCCGGAAATATATGGAAACCTGCTCCAAATGCGTAGAGTATGTCTGTCCAATACGCACTGATTCTGAACATCACCATATAATTAAAACGTGTAGGGGAAATGTGCCCGAGTTGGCATACATTTCGTAGTTATTTCTTTTTCTAAGTTATTTTTGGGATTTACGGGCTAAAACTTGGTATTTAGATAAGATAATATACCTAGACTAACTGTAACAAAAATAAATAAAACCCTAACTTTGTTTTTTTAATTATAATTTTTTTTTAAATCACCTCGGTATGCCATCTCGGGCTGAATATTTCGGGTAAGATGGCATGGTATGCCGTCTTGCCCGAATTACCAAGTTACTTAAAGTAAATACCCTAAATATAAGATAAGACTAAATTTTCAAATAAAGTTTATTAAAAAAATACATAAATGAAAAACAATATTCTTTAAAAAATAACAATAAAACAGTTAGGCGCCTAACTGATACAGAGTTAGGAGTTAGGTACAATTATTAATACCTAAAAATAAAATCAATAAAACCTAAAGATATAAAAAACACAAATATTATTGATCAAAAAAGTAAAGTTAAAACAAAGCAGGGAGTAGGCACCTAAGCTAAACACAAAGTTCACATATATACTGCTTTGTTTTGAAGTGGCAACCTGCACATTCGCAGTGGGTCCATTTATTACAAGACAAGCAACAAATCCATTTTTCATTTGGTTTGGAGCGAGAAAATAGTCCATTGCAAAAGATGCAGGCAGTATCATCTTCATCGTCACTGATCTCTATCTCTGATTTATCTTACATGGTCGGTATTAAACTGTTTGCAATTGTAGCAGTTTTTCTAGATGCAGGTTTAATTTTGGGATCAGTATCATGAAAAACTCTACATTTGATTTTTTTTTGCCTCCTTACTAAGTAACTCAGCATTCTTGTCTACAGTTTTCATTTAAGTTCTATTTCGGGTGTTGTGTTTAAGACGCCGTATTTAGAAGGGCTGTTGCGTTTTCTTTTCTTGCTCATATGCTCATATTAGTAGCTTTTGGGAAAGGTGTAATTTCGGAGGGTAGGATGAAGCAAATGTTGGTAACTTATTTTTTTTTTGCAATATTTTATTTTGTATGCCCGATGGTCCGGCTCCCTGCGAATTATCTTCTGTAATAAAATTCTCATCTCTTTGCTCTATATTGCTTTCCTCTTCTGTCGTTCTCTCATTATTTTTCGGTTTTTTTTCTTCTTCTGACCTTTTCTCGTTATATTTTGGTTCTTCAATATTCTGATTGTAGTTGGTGGTTTCCGCCGGCTCAAACACCCAATCTGGAAATACATTTTTATTAAAAGGGTATATACCTGTTTTAAAAAAACCTTTTTTCTACAGCTGCGCACAAAATACCTAATTACTAAATTGAAATGAAAGAGCAAAATCGACGAATGCCGCGGATCCTTATTTTGCGCTCTAGCGCGAACATGGAAAAGAAAATTCTCACTTTTTCCGTCGAGTTCGAGTATGCTATGAATAGTCATGGCAATCGAAAATAAATAAATGACAGTCGTGCGTTTATTACAGCTGTTGCTGGCACTCTTGTTCTAGATATGCCCGAATAATATGTCAAAACTGGCAGTCATTTGCAAATTTCAGAATAAGTATAGAGAAAAACGTGCATTTAAATTTAAAAAATGGGGCTGTAGAAAAAGTTCTGTGTGTTTTTCGAGCGCAAGGTAAGATTGCCGTTTTCGAAAGATTACTGCGCTCCGTTACGCGTCGCGCAGTAACATTCTTTCTCAAGCGGCAATCCGTTACTTTGCGCTCTAAATACACAAATAACTATTTCAGCATTGTAGCATATCACCCTTCCAGGATTCTGTTTTAACCAGCTAGTAATTTCTTGATTGTAGTAAGTCGAGAGTGGTCCAAAGAATGTGACATCTAATGGCTGTACCCTATGGGTACAATGCAGTGGTAGACATAATAAGAAAATGCCTTTACTTTTCGCATAAATCTGGGCCTCTAACGATTTGTGGCTTATATGCCCATCTAGTATCAGCAATACTTTTTCTGTTTCTATAGGTTTTACAGTTTCAGCAAAAAATTTAAGCCACTTTAAAAACATTTCGGAAGTTGTCCATCCGTTCTCCTGAGCAAAGCCAATTGAACCAGGAGGAGAATCGTCCATTAGTTCGTTTTTCATGTTTTTGCGTGGAAATATAAAACACGGCGGTAAATAAGACCCGGAAACACTTATTGCACAAATGACTGTTAAGTGCTGTCCACGTTACGCACTACTTAATACCCCCACTTTTTTTCCTTTAGTTGCATAAACGTTGCAATTTTTTGAAGCAACTGTAGTAAGGCCAGTTTCATCCATATTCCAAATTTTTATCGGGTTATAATTAACTTGCTCCAGAGCTCTTTCCAACTGCTCGAAATATTTTCCTATTTATACCCTGTTAAACGCACGTGCTCTGGAAGAAGAGGTTGACTTGGGTAACCTAAGTGAAATAGTCGGATTGCGTTTTGTAAATCCCTTTAACCAATCCCAGCCCGCAATCTTCTTCTGAGACTTGAACGAGTGTTTTTTTGTTCTGGACCGCCATTTCATACGCAAGTTTGCGTACCTCTAGAGTCGTAAATCCAAAGAACCTAGCTTCCATGTTTTTAATGTGGTTATCAAGATGGCTTTTCATAGTATCATCAAAGGTTGGTCTTTTCCCTCCCAAATAGCTTTTTCTGCTCCTACACTTAATTTCTTCGTTCCCTGACAGCGTCGTCGTAATGTGCCAAATGGAACACTGTAGGTTTTGGATGCTAACAACCAGCCCATTTTTCCAGATTTAACAGCTCTTATTGCTGCTTTCATGTCATCTTCGTCCCATTGAAGACGATAACCTTTTCGTTGGTATTTTCCCACCATTTTTAATTAAATCTGCAACAATAAACCAAATAATTAATTATGTTACGTAAGGGCGAGTTGGCATATTATGCCAACTAGCCCGAAACTATAATATGCCAACTCGCCCGAAACCACTTTTTTAAAAACCAGACCGATTTACTCACAACTACAATACAATATAGCAATGGTTGTACTATAGCATTTTAAGGTTACGTTTACAAAATCGATTTACGTTTGTTAAAATTTAAAAAAAATATCAGACGGTTTATGTTTTTGAGCAAGTTATAAGAGTAAATTAAACATTTCTTACCTTCAAAAAAACAATATTAATTAACGTCTTTGTCTATTATCGGAGGACACTACGAACACATCTGCCGGCTTGTACACGATGAGTAAACAGAAGGAGAAGGTTAATTGCGCCGCAAACTTTTTAAAAGCCGAGAAAATACCACTATGCCAACTCGTCCGGTATGCCAACTCAGGCACATTTCCCCTACAGCTTGGTCGGCAAATATCCATTTATAATTCAATTTATTGATGTGTGAATTTTTGAGTTTATTTGCTATTTTGAAGAAATTTTCTACTATCTTTGTACTTTAAATAAATAAATTATATTTAATATTAATCAAAATTAAATGTTTTAGATCCTGATATCTCCATTCTCTAATTATTATTAAAAAAAACTTGTGGGCCAGTCGCTAATCCCCCCGTTCCACCTTTCCCAGGTACACACTTAGCCTCTAGGTCCGCCTGTTAAGGTAAAAAGTTATTAATTCTGATAGGAATAAATATAAGTGAACTTGCAACATGAATCATGTTATGAAATTGTGGAAATTACCATAAAAAATTAGTTTTGCATATAGAATTGACCGTAAAACATTAGCACATAATGGTAAACATGAGCTTTGTTCTTATTTGTATAATAAAAATGTTACACTTTTTGAATTTATTTTCAAACATTAATTTCAAATGTAAGACAAGATAACGTTAAACCTACAGCACTAAGTTCTTAAACACATAGGTTTAAGCTTACCTCTAAAGGAAATTTAAAACCCAAACAAAAATTTAAGGCTTCGCTAGTAATCGGTAATCGTAAACCACCACCAAGTTTAGCATATTTAAAAGGTATATGCTTAAACTTACAATGGGCCTAAAATTTAAACCTAGGTCTAACGATAGCAAATTCGGGGATATTTGTCTAGCTGGCAAATTTTATTTTTTGTATACCAAAATAGCATGTATCAATTTAGGCGTAGCTGATTTAAGTTTTGTAGGGCCAACAATTTTGGTATTAAAATATATTCAGATAAGCAACTGTTCCCTCTTAATTTACAGAAGCATTTTAAATCGGGATTTAATGTTTTAACATTTTTTGGCTACACAGTTAAGCAATCTTTTTTATTTCAGGAGGAATCTTATCACTGTCAGTTGCTTTTTGAAATGCAAATATTTCTTGCTTAACCTAGCAACAGAAAATGAAAGAACCATGGATTCTTATGTTCTTTACAGAAAACTTGTGGCTTAAATGTGAGTGAATTCTTCTGTTAAACATTAAGATAGCCGAAGAGATTTTCGATAAGCTACGTGAAATTATGCGGTACTGCAATAAAATCTAATGAAGTTCGTTTTCACAAGCAAGTGAATTTGGATTTATTGCACGAATGGACTATTTTAAAGTTTGAACGAATCTTTTAACTACGTGGTTTATTTCCGAATGGTATGGGCCGGGCCGTAAAGCAATATTTAACGTTTTACGCTGCGCAGCCAAACCTTATTCGAATTTATTTCAATGTTGCCTACCTCACGTTCTCGCTATGTCCGCTATCCCTCAAGTATATTGGCTACAGTCTGCAGACGTCCTCAGTGCACTGGTGTTTTGTCTTTGTTTTTCATAGAAGGTGGGAAATATTATAGAAAAAAGCTGTTTTTATTGACTTTGAATTTTATTAGATGGATTCATAGTAAAAAATAAGAACCACTATAACAAGTAATGTTGGAATATCTCGATCAGGATAAAATTACTGAAGAGGGACCAAATGACTACGACGAAGAAGACATTAAGGATATAGCGGAGAAGTAAGAAAAACATTATGATTCGGAGGAGGAGATTTCTGTTTCCCACAATACGAACCGAGTCAGGAAATGTGATCTCATTTGCCAGGCGCTAAACAGGTAGTCAAAAAGTTGAAAATGCCTTTGGATATTTGGAGACACTTTTTAATAATTTAATGATCAATGCAATTATTGCTGAGGATACCAATATACATATCAAAAGTGAAAAGGATAATTATGTACGACGAGAGAAATGCCAAAGATAGCGACATAAGTGAGTTGCTTTATATGGCAGGAATACTGTTACGGGTGTAAATTATTTTTATTTATAGAACATATTATATTTATAGTTTTGGCAATAAAAATTTAAGTCATTACAGATAACTTTTCCTAAGTCTTTTTAGAAAACCTACCTATAGATGCGAACGGCAGCCAGTAATGTTATGGAGAGCTAGGTTCGTGGATCCTCGGTACACTTTAGTAAAAATATTGGGCACCACTTAGTTAATTTTGACTCAACTAAGAAAAATCCAAAATGTTGTTAAATGCTGAAAAGTAGTTTTTTGGAGGATCTTTTCAATAAGGCATAATATTTCCCCAAAATAAATACTATTCTTTCCCTACTAAAGAGGAGATACCTTGATATAAAACAATAATGATACAGTACAATTACAATCACATGTATAAACAATAAAGCAATAGAAAAAAGGTTTACATAATATTGACTATTATCAACAATGGTGTCAGATATAAACTGTTAGGCAAATATTCCACATACCCAATAATAGGTCACTAGAATGATGGTAGATAGCGCAGGGTT